>JAKJJM010045155.1:0-12182 GCA_021901965.1 Pipa carvalhoi
CATGAGAGCGCCGCTCGTTACATTAATGTGCTAAATAGAGAAGCCGCTGGAGAGACTCATCTCTCCCCAGCGCTTCCTGAAAGGCAATGGCCAATGAGGAGCCGGTGACGTCAGCGGCAGGCAAATCCATTGGCTAAGCGCTGCCATGTGATTTGCCTGCCACTGACGTCAGCTGATTAACTCTTGCATAGCTGATTAAATTGCATGCATTTACTAGGCTACCAAGCACAATGAAGCTCCAGATATTTTTCAGCATTTCTTAGATAAAAGTAACACTGGCAGTAAATGCTTCTTTAAAACTTAATTTACTTGTAATGTGTCTTTATTTTAATTATCAAATATTGCTTTAAATTTGATCTTTTAATCCTTATTAATATATATGTTATATTAGGATATTAGGTTCCATTGTGTGTGATATTTTTTTACTGGAAGCTGTGTAACTTAAACCTTTTCAAGTCTTGTTATCAGAGTCAGTACAAGATTACTAATTTAACCCTGAGACATTTTCTTGCATTAAGTCACGTTATAATTTCCGCTGCTAGATATTTTGATATTGATGCCAAATCAGTTATATTTGGTTTGTTTTGTTATTCTTATTTTTTGGCTTTAAAGTGCACCTGTCAGCTTGAAACAACATTGTCGACACTGCAGGCTTGTCAGATAGAAAGGCTGTAGGAGGAGGTGCGGATTCCTTGATTGACAAGTAAGTGCCTCCTACCAGCCTTCCTCCCGCAATACGCACAAGCATATCTGAGACGGCTTAGGGGGCGTGTCAGAGTGGTTGATTGGCAGGTTGGGCACAAGATGGTGGCTCCCACAGCTTCAAATTGGGACAAGCTGCCAGGTGCACTTTAAGGCATTTGCTTTCAATGCTCACATTGAATATGCTGTACTTAACTTTTTGCAAGCAGAAACAGATACAATAGAGAAAAAGGGTAAAATCCTATTTAGTCCTCATTTTCCCTTTAATTTTTTGTAGCCGCCAGGTGCTAAATGCCTTATCTTATACTATTTTGTCCCTAAGGGATAAAATAAATCTATCTCTTTACTAACATGTGCAGGGGATGAGTAGAAGAAGCACACATGAGAATCCATTGACCATAGCTCACTCCTGCAGCTACTTTATTTCTTAAAGCATTTATTGATGATACCATAATAAGTATAGCCAGTACAGTAGGGTGTTATGTTGGCCACCAAGGACCACTTTGGTCAAATACATAAGAAAAGGCAACCCAAGCTGTAACTAAGTTTACAATAAGATTATTACCAGGCTTAAAAAAGCTATAGCTTCATCAGTTCAATAAGTAAAACTTCCAGTGGGTCATTCCATAAAGTCTGAATTGTAGTGTAAAGGTGTGAATTCGCCAGCTAAAGACAGTCGCAATAGACTGCTGTTGTCGCAGTCACAGCTTTATAATGAGAATTTTGTCACAGTCGCGACTTCACAAAGGAAATGTCAAAGCTGGAACTTTAAAAAAATTGTTGCAGTCACTATTTTATAATGGATGAATTGTCACAGTCACGACTTTATAATGGGAATCCGCTGTCTGCGAATTCGACAGTCAAATTCTCACTTTACAGAATGACCCACCCAGTGTTGATTTAATAGCAGTTCTGTGAGAATTCATAGCTATGATTCCCTGTAATGTTTAAATGGTTATATTGAGAGGTTCTTTTGAATAACTATAACTTAGAGTCTGCATGTTAGAGGGTTTGGGTGTATGGATTCTTATGAATATTCATGATCCCACTGGCCTATGTCCCTGTCCATGTTTATTGAGAAATTCAGTACCCACTTCTGTAATTTATAAGGCTATCAATTATACCTCGGGGTTTCATGCTCTGTATAAAAGTGCTCATCTTGGATCCTTTTGCTTTTCTATAGTCAATGATCTCCTCAGCCATTATTAATATTGTTATAAAATACAGAAAGAACTACATTATCCACTATATAGTTACAATTCTGTCTATGGTAAAATATGAGTCTTTCATTTAAAAGTTCATTTAAAATTTCATTTGTAAATGATGGCAATCCTAGACAGCTTTCCGATTTCCAATTTATGTTTTTTGTTTTCAGTTAATTGCTTTAGATTTTACTGCAGGTTAGGAATGAAACTTATTTCTGGTTGCCAGGATCTCTGAAACCTCTAATCCTAAAACAAAAAATAGAACTAGATGTCAAATTAAATTATTAGTCTTACTATTATCCATATTATAATTGTTACTTTTCTGACACAGACTTATCTCTTACCATAATAGCTCTACTACCTAATTCCTAGCAATACTAACTACAGCAATCCTATAGCATTCAAAATGAAAACTGCAGAGGTAGAGGACAAAAACTCCAAAAAAATAAACCGTCAGTTCAGTTAAAATAATCTTTAACTGAACGTTGGGATACAACATGCATGTACTATGAGATTTATATTGTTAAAAAAACAATAACCTATTTTGCAAGAAAAGCATATAATTGTCAAATACTAGAGGATTATCAAACACTGTCACAATGCAATATCATATAGGAACATGATGCTATTCTATTATTACAATGTTTTCCAAAGTGCCTGTATTAAAATACACATGATATTTGTACAAATATAACACACTTATCCTCCCCAGAACAGCTTACAAAGCACTAGCTTATTGAGATAAACAATATAAGGACAACACATCTACTACTTGAATCTCATTTTGCAGCCAGTGGAGTCTACTGCACATGAATCAAGGTATATGGACATGGATTAAAGCCTTGCATGGTTGTCACCCTTAACCCAAGTCATATGATTTGGAGTTAGTGGGTTATTCTCTAAAGTCTGAATTGTCATGTAAAGGTGCAAATTCGCCAGCTAAAGACAGTCACAATAGACTGCTATTGTCGCAGTTGTAACTTTATAATGAGAATATTGTCGCAATCGTGACTTTACAAAGGAAACGTTGTCAAAGTCGTAACTTTAAAAATTGTCGCGGTCGCGACTTTATAATGAAAGAATTGTCGCAGTCACAGATTTGCTATGGGAATTCACTGTTTGCGAATTTGACAGTCGAATTCTCACTTTAGAAAAT
Organism: Pipa carvalhoi; assembly: GCA_021901965.1. Lineage (NCBI taxonomy): Eukaryota > Metazoa > Chordata > Amphibia > Anura > Pipidae > Pipa > Pipa carvalhoi. The sequence continues at coordinate 3,064 of JAKJJM010045155.1, forward strand.
AACCCCCTAAATGAGAGAAATATTGTTCCTCTTCAAGATTATTTTGAAAATAAACAGTTTCTGCAGAAGTAAAATAAGTAATAATATTCACAACGCATTGCCTTAAGCTTTTGCATTATGAAACATTCCAAAGTCATTTGTTTTAGACTGTTTTAATGGAAATTAGGTTTGAATCAGAGCAATCCAGTTAGATTCTAAACACATAGTAATTAGGTCCCTTTACAGAGTTCAACTGAGGATGACACAGAACTATAGTAGCGCTTTACATAGTGCTGAAAAGTTTCCTGTTCTATTTTATTCATTAATTGTGCTCACTTGTAAATTAATGGGTGGACTGTTAGGTTAACTGTAGTTTCTCTGAATTATTTTTGTAATTAATACCCAGCGGGCTAAATGATGCTGAATACTTGATTTTTGCTAATGTTTAAAAAATACTTTAAATCATATTGAACAAATAATAAGAATCAATAGTTTTCATTTATTGACCATCCATTATTTGATGTAAATTTTATGCCAAGTTACATAGTTCATACAAACTTTATTTTTTGTTGCTTAATGCATTACAAGTGATCTTATGTCCACACTTTATTCAGTTTTCGGTATTAAAATGTATGTCAGGGTTTCTAAGTCTGGATTAGAAGCTCTAGACTTGAACAAAGATTAGTCATTTTTAATATCTATGTTTAACATTTAGTACTCCATATAATTATTGATTATTAAAAGTGATCCATATTCTTCTTTAAAATGTATGGGAGAAATATAACAAGTATTGTAAGTAAAATGCTAACAGTTTGCCCAAGTTCATATTTAAAGGAAAATGCAACCAGTGTTACATGCAAATGAGTAACTTTTTTTTTATTCAAATTCATCATTACTGTAAAAAAAAGATGCACTTGCGAACTACTAACAATTTTTACACAAATACTTAATTGCTTTCTCTAATACTTAGGTTTAGACGGGCATTCATTTTACTTCTTAAATTTTGTTTTTAAATTTTAAGCAGTTGAACTTGATTCAACTTGATTGGCACAAAAAAACAAAGAATAGACATACGTTACAAACATTTATGCAGAGTAAACAATACATTAGCGTGAATGGACACAATATGATAAAAATACATCTTTGCCTCCAATTTTTACATTAATGTTATTTGAATCATTTCCCCCTCTCTATGCTTAAAATGAAAAAGACCGAGAGCCCAATCTATTATTAAAACTACAGTGCACACAGCAGAGAGAGAAGTGTGATTTGCATTGTATTTGCTTCTGTGCAGTAAAAGGACAACAATGCAAGTTGGATTAAACACTTCCTACTGTACTGTTGCTAAAAAGGACGACAGATAGGAGTAAAGAGGTAGGGACAATGTCAGCCTTTGCATGAATTCATACAATATATAGAAAATAGCAGTCTGACCAATCCAGTAGTGTGACTACTTGTGTTTAATATGAACCAGTATCATAGTATCATGACATCTTTCCGCGGGCCCCTCTGCACTGGTCAGCGTGATGGTGACGCGCGCACACAAAGCGTGTCACTGTCATGCATCCGTCAGTGCACGTTTGGACCCGCCCACCCTTCCAGCGGTCCATCAAACCTTTTCTGAATTGGGAAACCGGAAAAACAAGCCTAAATTCTATACCTTCTATTAACATGGTAACAACCTCTAAGAGCAACTAGGAAAGTGGAGAAAATCAAGGTATGAATCTCTGTGGCCCTAACTAAGGTTGAAACCACTTTTAGTTGAGATGGATATAGCTGACTACATATTGATTTCATTGTTGCTTATGGAGAAAACCTGTTACTCGATGAAGCCTGTATGGTTTGTTACACAGGAAACAATGAAAACTATTTTGCTAGAGATGAGCAGATGAGCTTAAAATAGCCTATACAACGTTGATTCAAAGCATATTTCCTGTCGGAGTCAATGTTATATTGTTATCTAAAAACACTGATATTTATTTAGGTCAGGTATTATAATTTTGAAGATATATACTTTTTGGAATGTATTGTATGATTCAGAATGTTTATTTTGCAGTTTTGTTTCTTCTCAACATGGTTAACAACAGTCTACTCCCAATGCATTATATAAGGTATTTAAATGCTTTAATATTTATAATACATTAATGTTGTCATGGATACCATAACATAACAGAGGAAAATGCGCATGGAATTGGTAGGCAAGCTATGATCACTCTGTAATTAACTCATCATTATTTCTTCTAACACATTACCTGCTGCATTATTAATCTATTAACTTATTTTTTAGGCACAACAAATAGAAGCGAACATACAAAAAGTGATTTTATGTTCAAAATTAAAAAGGTGAAGATAAATATAATTAGTTTTCTTCATGCAAATAATATTTTTGTATGTGATTTATAGAAAACAAACTGTGTACACCGAGCACTAAAAATTCTGTTGAAATCTCCGTTTTATATATATATGGGTTGCTTAGGGCAAACAGCAGTAGACTAATCTTACATTTTAAGAGACAGTGCCCTATACCAGCACTCCCAAATAAACACCATTAAACATTAATTCATAATTTATTAACGACCTTTATTTAAGCAAACAAAAAATATTTAAGCTAAAAATGTACAAATCTAAAGAAATGCACCACAAACACAAATCGCCCAATAAAAAATGGTCCAATTGAAAATCCAATGTGAACTTGATTGCGCTGAACCCAAAAGCCACTTGTCTCTGTAGCCTTCTAGCTGGAACATGAAAACATAAAAGAAGCCACTCATAGGGCATTAAATGATATACAAACGAGATTTTAATGATAGAAACTACTCACAAACAATATCTTGTGATCAGGCAATAAGAATCAAACAAGGGATATACAGATGTAGTCCAAAAAAAAGTTCTCTGCTGTAGAAAACTCAACGCATTTCGCCACAATGTTTGTAGCTTCCTCAGGAGTATGCAGAGTGATTAACAAATATTTGTTAATCACTCTGCATACTCCTGAGGAAGCTACTAAGCTTGTCATTTGATTCTCACTTTGAATTTACACACATATTCTTTGTATGAATATCACTTCATAGTTTTTGTGATTGCATTGTGCACTTTAATTCCATTCCATCATTCACTCTGTGATTTTGCATTTGCTTATTTACACAAGTCATTCACAAGAGTGTTGTGTTGCACTTTATTATATTTATTATTATAAATTTAAATTTTTTCATCATCATTGATTTTACCTCACAGCACATCTGTCACTTTATTTTTTATTTGGAATATACCTGAGGTAATGCACTAGGATCCTTGTATTTTTATTTATGTATTTTTATTTATTTTGCATGTTTTCCTGCGCTGCCATCTTCACTTCCGAGGAACATTATTGTTTATCCATTAAAAAATATTTAAGACCAATTAAAAACATGGGTAATCATAAATGAATCACTTTCCCAAACTTTATATAGCTATTGAATGTCGCATAGTACATTGAATACCCCATTGTATATATTGTCAATATAACCCTAAGGGTGAAATTTAATTAAATTTAAAATGGGCGAAAAGGGGGTCGAGATGGTCAAAAATTTAATTTTTGAGCTTTTCACCAGTTTTTGCAGTGAAAAATGGCCATTTTTCATTTGTTTTTAATTGGCTTTAAATATTTCCTTTTTTTGTGCTTAAATGAAAGTCATATATAAATTATGAATTACTGCTTAATGATGTCTAATTGGGAGTGCTGGTATAGGGCGCTGTCTTTTAAAGTGTAAGTGATTTATCTCATTTTTTTTCTTTATAACTATATTTTTATTATTCCAATAAACCATATAGGAAACACCTATGACATGGATTATTGGGATAACTACCTTAACTATTTTGTATTTCATTGATTGCTACTGAGTGGACAGTTGAGCAAATTCTGATATATTTGTTTTATTATGGTTTAAAATCTTCCAGAAGTTGACCTCAACCACACACTTTTACAAATAACACAATACAATAAAAGAACAGCACTAGACACATTGTACTATGGGCATTGGCTTCTTTTAGAGCATGCATGAAAACTAACACTGAATGTATGCTTCATTGATATTCAAAGTTAAATATACTAAGTGACATTCCCCAACCAGCCAAACACTATGAGCCAAATTGACTGAAGTCCGAATTCGCCTGTCAAATTCACTTCCCGATCATTCAAGTCACATTGCCAAAAATGTTGCGAATTCGCTTCAATATGCTTGTCGAACAGGCGGACAATGGCGAATGCTTAAATCTGTGTAGACCAGCATCGAATTTGCGCACCATTTCCTCCCATTCTCCACCCCTGCTACTCCACCCTTGTGACTACACGTGCTAACATTCATCCTCCCCTTCTCAGACTGTGACTCCAACAGAGATGCCTGGAGTAGGGGATTTGACCCTTGAAGAAAGGAAGTACCTGGAGGCATATTTGATCCACCTGGGATATGATGATATGCCACCAGGTACCCCTCAGATAAATAAAAAAAAATCGCCCTATCCTGTGCCATCTAATCAAGCTCATGGACAGACGTTTTCGCCTCTTGATGTCGCTCCAAGAGTTACAGCGTGTGTGGAGCGACATCAAGAAGTAAGATCCGGACCTGGTCCAGCAGATTAGAGGTAAGTTGATGGACAAATTCTATACAAATAAGTCTCATTGTATGTATATTTATCTATATGTTAAATTTAATAACAGTCAGTTTTGCTTGTTAAAAATTTGCTTGTTTCTGGTCACATGGCAGAGATGTGCATACATGGCTAAGTGTCCATCTTGAGCATCTTGTTTGTCTCAAAGTTGTTCTTAATTCCTCCATTTTGGAAATAGGTTCTCAGCCACATGGCAGATGTATATGTTTAGGACAATTAAGGAGAGTGTAACTAAAAGGAACGCTAGTACAATGAGTGCTTGACAATTAAGTAGAGTGCTAATAGACTATCATTAACTGATTCAGAGTTAAGGACACAACTGAACCATTACAATGATTTTTTTTTCTTTTTATTCACAGATCAGCCAGAAAGTGTGGTGTAAATGGCCTCCCCATTGATTCATGGAGGATACCACCTCACCCTCCCCGACCACCAGCCCTCCCCCAGCCGCAACCAGCCCTCCCCACCACCGCCACCAACACCACCAGCCCTCTCCCCACCATTCCTCCGACAGTGGGGAGGAGGCCACAGTTGCCCCTTAAATTTACATTTTTAGAAATAAAATGGATATTTTTGTTCAAGTTGGACTATTTTTTGTGTTAACATTAGTAACCAGTATAGCCATAACAAGCACTTGGAAGTATCTAGTAGGCACAAAGATAGTGGTTGAATTGACATTAGATTTATCTATTCCAACAAATTATACTTTTATGGCCATTAGGACTAATATTTTATGGTAACACTTTTTCCATCACCAAAATAAAAGGTTTACAAAATTAATACCTATTTAAGAATGGTGTTTTCTCCCAACAATACAAATGCATGTCCTGCTCAATTGATATCGGATAGAAAATAGCATCATACAACTCACAACAACATACAGTAATGAAAACGCCAGCCACTATTTTATTGACAAAAAAATGTGAATACATAAGTGTGGTTATTTAATCCACAATCAGTAATTATATTGAATCTACTGAGCTGCATTGTCGAACTCTGTACAGGATTGTTTGACATCATTACCAACTTTCTTGCCTGGAAGCAGCAGGTTACTGATTCCACACATTAAACCTGTAGGTTTTCTTTGTGATACCTTAAGCTCAAAGAAACCAAATAAAAATTAATAATCTCAAAATAGGTGCAAACCTTAATTCAATAGGAACTGGGAAGGAAGTTTGTCATGAGAGACTTCTCCACAAAGTGGTAATGTTTGTGCAACCTAATTGCATTTGGAACATTAACATTATTAATTAGGGCAGAAAACTTGTTCCAGTACTAAATTTATATTTTTTACACATCTAAAAGCTACATGTAATATGTATGAGCTTAGATTACAACAAACCAGAGAATATGTGAAACTAAATATAGCACTAGGCCTGCAAAATTAAACCAACTATGACATTTGCAGACTACAACACTCATTATAGTCCATATAAAGATAGATTAATGAACATTATGATATTTCTAATGATTATGACCTGGCTTTACATGTTAGGGGGTTATTGACTAAAGTGATAATTGGACTGTTAAATTCTGAAACAGCTGATTCACATAGCTAATCTGCGAGCACAATAATAGTAAAGTCGCATCAATATTCCCATAGAGTCGCAACCGCGACTATAAGCCCATAATTACAAAGTAACAGTCTATTTTGACTGTCTTTAGCTGGCTAATTCACACCTTTAAGCGACAATTCGGACTTTAGACACTACCCAAAAAACTTAAACAATAGAGTTAACCTACAATTAGATTGACCCTTACCAATACCAAACCTCCAAAGAAAGCTGAGGCCTCATTCCCTTGTTACCAGACCCCATTTGTAGCTTGGAAATTTAAATAAAGTGGTTAGTCCACATGTCTTACGTGTTAGGCCAAAATACAAACCATAGACTATTTACTCAAATAACTTAGATAAAGAACATTGCTAAAGCCTCCAATCTTAATAACGATGCTACTATAATAAATAAAATTTGTTCATACCACTTTTTCTACACATTTTAGACAACTTTAATTATAAACATATTGAACTTTCAAAACTACCAATGCTGACATTACTCCTAAATAAAGTGTTAAACAATCAGAATGATTGTTAACCTACTTAAATGTACCAAAGTTAGGATACAACTCACCTGATGCAATGTTGGCAGGAGACTAAAAGGAAAAATACTCCACCCCTACTTCCATTTATACTGTGGTAAATAAGGGAGAGGCCTGGCAGTGTGAGGACCAGCTTTTTCCACTAATCTGGTGTCATGTTGGTCAATCAATTTGCCTGAAAAAAAACCAAAATGTTGTTATTGGTTGAGCATAGATTATGACTTCCAGAGAGCGGCGACTAAATTAGTCGCCATTAACATTATTTTGCGTCACCATCAGACCTTCCAATTGGCTAGACAGACGCAGTCGTGACATTTTGCTGCCAAAAATACACTATATAAAGACCATCAAGAAAAGATGTTTTGTGGCAGCTTTGATCAAGATCATTTCGTCAAGAGAATCCCATGCAGAATGCCATGCATATGAACACCCATCTAGTTCTAAGGAAGGAGCTCAGCCTATTCCATCATCTACTGATGTTCCCTCCACAAGTGGCTCCAGTGGTGGGCTGTCACCATCTAGACAGCCTGCTATAGCTGTATCTCGGAACCCAAGCTTCAGTCCTGCTGAAAATCTTGTGCTATTTCACTCAGTTGTACCGCACTGGCCCGTTCTGTTTGGGCAACTTGCTACCTGCACATCTGGTCACCACAAGCAAAATATCTGGCAAAACATCTGCGACCAGGTGAATGCAGTTGGTGAGTTTCCCCGGAATGTGGCCAGTTGCAAAAAAAGACTGAGTGACATAAAGCGGTAAGTATACTGTTGTTGGTGCCTAATAACTAGTTTGATGTTAGTATTATGTAGGCAATTTTAGGGAATTTATCAATATATTAACATCTGAACATAATAAGCAGTGGACGTCACAAATGCTCCAAAGACATACTTTTATTGTGCCATGTTCACAAAGAGGTTCTTGAAGATGGCACAATAAAAGTTAGTTTTTGGAGCATTTGGAACATCCACTGTTTGGTCTGTTTAGATTATAGAGGGTGGGGTGATCCTTCTGATGTCCTGCAAGCTACCAACACATTAGACTTTTAATAGATTGACATATAACATATGCCAATTGCCAAGGAAAATAAATCTAAAAACATTGTAAATGGTTGGCATCACAGAACATAAAAAAACAGTATAACGACCACCATACATGGATGAATTGATTATGTTTGTCTGTTTTCATAGCTAAACTACTGTCAAGTATAACAAAGATGTATTATTACTTTGGTTTGATTATTTTTGTTTCTATTTATAGTTGGCTGAAGGAAAAAAGGGGAAAGAGGTACAGCATAGCAGACAATCTGGTGGTGGTCCACCTTTAAACATTGTTTATACTGACTACGAGTTAGAACTGGAGCCAATGTTGGGACCAGATGTGGTGGAAGGTCTTCCTGGGATACATGCTGACACTGCTCTTATAGGTAAAAACTCTACCTAGCTAACATTTGTTTATCAGGCACATAAATAAATTGATATTGACACACATTTCTCCACATTTAGATGTCACACCAACAGCCCATGAAACTGGAGAAACTGATGTAGCAGTGCTGTCTGTGCAGCCAGAGGAAGAATCCTGCCCTCAGCTGAATGGTATGATTACTGTCATTAACATTGTTAATTATCTCATCAATAAAACCAGTCATTCTTAAATTGTGACATTATCTGTATATGTGACTTATTTTTGGCCATTATGTGTTCAATTTTGAGTTTAAAAACAAATGTTTGTTTGTTTTCATTTATCAAGAGTATATTTTAGATATCTCTATTTATTTTTGATAAATTATTGTTAAGTGTCAAACCCAAACATAGATATTGATATTTTATACAATTTGTAAGAGATCTGTTTAGTGCCACCAAGCTTCCACCACTATATGGTCATTATATAAACAATAGTAATGTGTAATTCCCAGCAACATAATGTCACAATGTTTGTGACAAAATTGAACAGCAAAACTAATCTTTAAGGGCAGTTGTTTATAATACTTTCTGATCTTTGTTTCAGAGTCAGTGCTGGACCAATCACCCCCTTTCTCTTTCACCCTATATGTGGCCAAACTGGAGGTTAACCAGTGAAGTAAGTTTATATTTGAAAATCTGTAGTTGCTTTTATTTATTTTCTATGAGCTAAAATTAGATGGCAGGAGTAAATGACAAAAGATAATTTGGTCAAGAGAGGATACCTTATCACATTGTACAATGTGAATGGGTCAGCATAACTTCCAAAGTTAAAGATAAGAGGCCAAATTAAAACTTTGATATTTTTTATTAAATTTCGTATTTAGGATTAGAAGACAATTCCAAACAATGCGTGGAAGTGCACACCAAAAACAAAATGGGTGTGGTGCTAGACTCTGGGATGCTGGGTGCACATCACATGATAAATGAAGTAAGGAAAA
>JAKJJM010045159.1:0-15270 GCA_021901965.1 Pipa carvalhoi
TTTGGATTTGGACTGATCATTTTGGACTCATTTATTTGGACTTTATTAGCGGTACATTTACCATTTTAACCATTTTATCTATTTGTATTGTGTGTTACGAAAAATTTTTTTATTTTCACACTTCCTGTTTGGCATTTGCCATCATTTTATTTGTGTTTGCGCTTCCCATTGTGTTCTTTTGATTTTAGAACCTTTTTTTGCTCTTTATTCTTACTTTCTGACGGCTTTGAGACAGTTAGCCTCGTCTTTGGGTTAAGCGCAACAGATTCAAATTTTGAGTGACTTTTTACATATATTTATTCTTATATTGTTTTGGCGCTACACGATTACGGATAGGGTTCTATCTGTTTCTCACCTGTAACTGTGACCTTGCCTAAGGAATTTGAGAAAAACATGATATCACAATGTTTTCCCACTGGCATCGAAAGGGGGGTAGAGAAGAGACACCAGCGAGAAGAGACACAAACAAGTGTTTGATCTATGTGAGCATGCTCATCCTTTAACTTTTGATTTGGCCTGCACTGGGAAATAGCGAGATGATCTGAGCTATGATCACAATCTCATAAACAAACAACCCACAAACAATGCAGAAAACAAAATATTAGCTTAATAAAGTTTTTATATTCAGCATATATTGTATAATTGATGGAGAAAGTTCAAGTCAACATTGTTGCAAAAACAAGCTATTGTAAATTGGTAAAACTGTATGTAGTATGTTAAAGAGAACAGTAGGGGGTATTTATCACGATCTGCCTACCAATTTTCTATTTAATTCACCCCATTTTTTATATACCTATCTCTGTGGAAATAATGGTTCACACCGTCTGTTCAGTGGTGAACAGATTACAGGAATTTGAATGAATTAATATGGTATAGCTCGAAATTCAAAAGTTGTGGCAAAAAAAGGCCAATATTCACAGCAGAAAGTCAGCTCTGAAATCTAGTACAAAAAATAATTATTGCTAAGAATTGTAACTGAAATTATAATAAGCAATACAATTTGTAAAAGTACACTTTTTGACCATTTAAACCATGCATAAATATGTCTTTACATATCACACTATATATCACACTAATTTGGCTCTTTTGTTTCACTGATATTGGGACTGGATGACAGGACAGTTAATATGAGAAAACAGTGCACCTTCCTTTTTGGAAGCTTGAGGAAAGTGGGTCAGATCTCACTGTAATGGGTCACCAGAGGCTCTGCCACCCTGTACCTGGGTGAATGACAAGATGAGAGTATATGCCCCTAGAGAGAAAAAGAGAGGAATAACTTGGCAATGCATGGGCACTCCAAAATATGGAGGGCACTGAGCAGGAGTGGCTAGTGAAAGCCAAGCATTAAGCATTTGGGCACTTTGGAATATCTGAACATAAAACATTAACCAGAAACACTGACTTTTCAGTGCATTGAAAATTAAATTACCGTTACTGCTTAACTTATTTTGAATTGACTGGATGCTCACTGGGAATGTTAATGGTCAATGAGCAATATATGTCCATTGCAACACAACAGAACAATGGACCATTGTTTTGTAGTATTTTATATTGTAATCTGACAGTGAGAGATGCTAAGCTGATTTGCATAAAACAATGTGTAGTATTTGGGTTAACAAAGTGAAATTTTTGAATTTCTTCTTATTAAATCTTAACACCATTTCTCATTAAGCATTTTTACTTTGCTCATAATAATGCTAAAAAACAAACTGCACAATCATGTGGTTATTTCTTTTCTCTTGAGTCATCATATGTTCTTGGAAGACTATTCCATTATTCACAGATTCATCATCTGTCAACACTACCCACCCATGTTACTGTCCATAGACTTAAAGGAGCACTGTAGGTTTGTTATGTCTAGGGGTGATTAGGTAGGGGGAAGTATTACTGATCACATTATTAGGCTCCAGCTCTGCCCCTACTCTCTTCTACTATCCTGATCTCTTGTGATCTTGACAGACTCTCTTATTCTGGTTCCTGTGTGTTACACTGAAAAGAGCAAGCTCAGTAGTAAAAATCTAAAGAACTAGTGCTTAATTTAAACATTTAAAATCAATGCATTTTTTATCTATGTGTTTGTGCTTTCTGGACCCTGTAATAATTCATGGTGAATTCAGGACCAACGATGTAAAGCTAATAGTCCACTTTGTCATTTATAATAGGGATTGAAGCTGATAAGGTGTGGAGTTACAAGGTAGATTGCTTTGAATGGATAAAGCAGTGCTCTGGAAACCCCCCAAAAAGTATATAGAAGCATAGTTAAGAAATACCTGCATCCAGGGTTTACTGCACTGGGCCAATAGAGAAACCAAATTATAATACTCTTTGTGCTTCAATTTCCTGCTACTTTAAATAGAAATGATACATTGGTATATCTTTAGCTGTATATAGTTGTAACAGGAATAAAGTATGATTAATTAAATAAAGAAGATTTTGGGAATAATATTTTTTCTTCAATGACAGCAATTAAAAACCATTGAAAACAAGTTATTACTTTACATTGCAAAATGTGTATATTTAACAGTGGCAGTTAGCTGGGCAAATACCTGCTGGAGACTGAGCTGTTATTGTCTGCAGCTAATCAGGTGTAACAAATTTTCTATTCATTGAAACCAGGTGAAAATAATGAAAGACTATATATAAATAGATTATTGACCAGAGACAGCTGGGAGACTGGCTAATGAATGACAGTGACTTCACCGTTCCTATAAGTTCAGATCTTAGAAACCTTTAAGAAATTGAAAGAGAATACACCCCCTGTGACATCATACTTTAACATCCTACATCACTAGACCTTACCAGGTATATAAATTGGGGGGTATTATGAAGAGGTGGTAAAAAAAAAAAAATAAGGAAGTAATTGGTAGTTTTAACCAATAGATCAATGGCATCCATATACGTTTGAATAGACTGTAAGAGGGTTGTTGAATGTTGTTCAATGGTGAACTACTTTGACTTGAAATATTTCACATTAAAGCAGTGCATGATGATGAGAAATAAATTGCTAATCCAATACTGTGTCTTTAACAGGTACTCAGCATTCTCTATTACTATAAGCAAAAATTGGCATAAGTTGCACTTGAAGCTGTACAGGTTGAAGAATAGTTTGCTTTATATATTAAACAATGTATATTCCTCCGATCTAATAACACAGGAAGTTCCTGAAAAAAAAAAGCAGAATCCATCTAACAACTAAAGCAATTCGGAGGACGAGGCAGTTTGTCAGTTAATTCAAATCACAAAAACCCTCTTTTCTAAGACAGAACAGTGACAGAAATGTGAATTTAATAAAAATGCTAAGTGTCATTAATGAGATGAGTTTTACCAGAGGGTATGGCTTGTACAGGAGGTATAGAGCATGATGTAAACCCATAAGTATTTTATAAACATTAACTGATCAAACATTGAATACTTTTCCATTCATTATGCTTCACACCAGAGACAGAATATGACACAGTGGAGCCCTAAGCAGATAGATGGTTAGGGGACAACCTTCCCCCAACTGCATTCCTAGAAATATGCTTTAATGGCAAAGGACTGTGTCCCCCTCCTATTGTTTTGGCCCTATTCAATTGCTTAGGGTGCCTTGTGCATAATTAAACAGATACAGGATGTGTGGAAACCATGCCAGAGTGGCTGAGTCCACTGGGGGGACCGCTGCAACCCCTATTCTTACACCCCTTTACTCATTAAACATATATAGATCAGATTTAAACTATTTAATAGAAAGCAAGCACAATATTATGTATTACTCCAGTTAAATTGTCACCTTTCAGATAAAGCAAATGAAATTTAGTAACTTTCCTTATATCCATTTTTTATTCATACCCAAACTCTGGGTTATTCTCTAAAGTCCGAATTGTCATGTAAAGGTACAAATTCGCCGGCTAAAGACAGTCACAATAGACTGCTACTGTCGCAGTCACAACTTTATAATGAGAATTTTGTCATAGTCACAACTCTACAAAGGAAATGTCAAAGCTGGAACTTTAAAAATCATCGCGGTCTCGACTTTATAATGGGAATCCGCTGTTTGCGAATTCGACAGTCAAATTCTCACTTTAGAGAATAACCCCCTTAATCATGTAAATGAGGAAGCATCTGAAAAATGCTAAAATGCCTTTTATTTTATTTTTTTAGGCTTATCTATAGTTTTACCACATCCCACATTTCCAAACTGACCTAAGATCCAATCATTTAGCAGTAGGGTAAAATGATTCTATGGAATCCATTACATCCCTAATAAAATTTGCTGACTAAAGAAATATCCATATTTGCATTGTCCTTGTTAAAGTTAAATACTGTTTTTTTTCCCCCCATTTAGAGTCTGGAGAATTCAGTACGTTCCCTGACATATGACATTGTAATTTTCATTTTCTGTCTTGTTCATAAAACACTGCTAATGTGATTTCTTCCTTTTCCTTTGTATGAAATCAAATTAAATGTTCCAGCACAATTAATGTGTTCTTACACTTTAGGTTTTCATTAAAGCTTTCTCTTTCCTCTGTTTAACCATGTTTCATATCTTTTTTTCACAGAACCTCTAACTGCTTCTCAAAATGTTTCATTATGCCTTCTAGCTATAAATATAATTGTGAAACAATATCATTTTAATTGTTTCACTTATAACTTGTTTTAAATGATTCAACAGTCATCAAGAAAGATAAGTGCTCTTCTACCCTGCAGGCTGTGCAAGCATAATGGCGCTTAGTCCATGTAACAGAATATCGAAATAATGAAACCATATATGCGCGAGATAATGACAAAGCACTTGAATTTCTGAAGAAATAAATGAAAATACGAGATCTTTCCTTTTCTTCATCATAACATCAATCTACAGCAACATTTCAATTATTACGCTTTTCCTACAATTGACTTTTTTTTATAAAAAAAAAAAGGATTCGCTATATGAGCTTTAATAGCAAGGTTATTTCCTCATCCATCTGCGTACATTTTAAATACAGGAATTAACAAGCTTTACAAATTCTCTTGTTAATTAACAAATAAAAAATATTATTTTCATAATGGATGGGGACCCATAAATTAAATTTAATCGCAGAAGATATTAGCAACAGCCTTATTTTATTTTGTTTGGTGCAGCGGTTGATGAGCACATTCAACTAATGTCTATTTATGCCTTTAAATTTAATAAGAAAAGAGACCTTTTATGTTTACAGTTTACTGGCATTCATGGGTCTGACAGAAAAAAAAATATAGTATTGGAGGGCTTGCTAATGGTTGCACATAATCACATTAATTAAGACATAATTGCCATTAAAAGATTTGTAGTATGAAATTAGAGCATATTGTAAACTAAGAATATCAGGCTTATAGTGCATATTGCAGCCATTAGTCTGGGCTTCCAGCACAGCAGCTGCTAACCTTGCGTGTCATAAATGTTAATGTAGGGGGGTTGGTTTCCTCCAAATGTACTGTATGGCTTTTAGTTTCCTTTGAATACTGTAAACATTTACACTAACTTGCCTGATACTTTCAAAGGTATAATGAGATTGATTACTGAGTATGAAATTTGCACGCAGTAATGCCTATATGTTCTGCTAAATTCATTCAAATTCATATTTTTATTAAGCCCAAAATAATACTTCACTATTAGGGCAGGTTACTTGGCTTCAAAAATTTCTAAATGTTACATCCATAATTCCAATTAACCCATGCCTCTGGATATGGGTCTTTATTTATGTATTAGGAAAAGAAGATGCAATCACACAAGTTGAGCTCCAAGATTTAATAGGATGTAATAGGAATACCTACACTTTGCAAATAGTCACCTACTTAAAGGGTGGTCTGTTAAACTTAATCCCTCTAAGGCCTATTCTTTACTCCTTTTTAGGCAATGTGAGACACTGGTCTATCTTTTGCACCTATTGTACCCTAAGCATGGGTTGCTAATAGGTGAATGAAGTCTAAAATGCACTGTAACCCCTTTTCATCCAACAAAGTAATTAGTCCAGAACCTCATTGTCTTGTCCAACCTGAATCCAAAGGGTTGGCAAGCTTCCTGCTGGAGACCTGAAATATCTCCCTATCAACCTATGAACAGATAACACAGTTGAGCCAATCCAGATAATCCCACTTTTTGCACTGTACTGAAAACAATAGGTCCAGCATTTGCAGATTAGCTCAATCAATCATAGATATAAATTAGAATTAGAGGTGGCTGAGTTTAAACTGTTGAGAAGCTGCTATGCATTTGCATCAACAGCAAACATGGGTAATCTTATTCTGCAATTACCGTACATATAATATTGATCTCCCAAATATTTGTGTCTCTATTTTAAGAGTAGAAATTGACTCCCTTAAAGTATTAATCATTCATTAATATAGGCCATAACATAAATATATATATTCTACCAACAGTGTTCTGGAATGGGTACTTAGGAACAGTTTAGACGAAATATTTATGATAAGTTAGAGGGACAATTAGATGATTACACAAATAACAGGCTTCCCATTGCATGCACTATTTTTTATGATCTACATAGACATATACTCTAGACACTGCAAAGCTCTATAAACAATGGCATGAACAAGTTGCAACACAGTACAACAGGTTTCCTCTGCCTCTATTTATTAGCCATGGACAAATCCTAAACAACAGAAACCAGTTGATCATGTGCAATTCATGGGGTCTGTATATTTTGTGTTTGCTTGATGTATGTATGTATAATTTTATTTATAAAGCGCCACAAATTTACGCAGTGCTGTACAATTTAACAACAGAAGAACAATACAGACAAGGGAAAAGTGCAAAAAACAATACAAGTATAGTATCACAAGGATAGTTCACTTAAGTGCTAGGTTGTGGGTGACACATGAGGTTGGAGGTCCCTGCCCCGTAGAGCTTACAGCTTGATGATTTACTCTTGCTACAGATGTAGCTAGGCCGTCTTTAATCATTTTATACTTTGTGACAGGAATATGTTTTCAACATTCCAACATAAGGCTTAAGATAACTAATGATAACACTGTCACTGTACATACAATCTATGGAGTAAATAATATCTTGGTATGATGTATTTAAATGATAAAATTAGCTTTAAAGAATTCTGTCCTGCTATATTTGTACATCGTCTATGTTATATTAGGCTCCAATGCACTGCTTTTTATGGCTGCAGAGAAATCATCTTGATCTCTCTCTGGAGTGATAATGATTCTGCAATTACAGCTTTTAATCTAAGGCTAGTCTTTACCCTTTCTGCAGTAACTTATAAAAGGGGAGGACACTTGACTTAAAGGATCAGCAATACATCTCTACCTATATAGAAGCCAGAGGAAGTAAACAGGCTGTACCAGTTAATAACTGATAACTACCATAAAAGGAATATTATGAACAGCAGGGGAACATTACCCTTGACTCCCTTTGCACCCCCAAATCTAAGATTTCAATGACAACTAAAAGGTTACATTTTTAGTTCAATATCAATTTCAAGACGATTTTTTCTCCATACGTTGTTTGTGTTATAACTGTTATATCAGGGCTGATCTCTTAAGCCGAGGTCTTGAGCATGAACAGTGATCACTGTAGCAATTGATAAAATGACTTCCTTAAAAAAAGGAAATAATTCTTCTTTTAACAATTCTTTCATTGATGGGTAAATGTGCTACAGTAGGAGGAAATCACTGGAATTATTAATGTTCTAAGACTATAATCTATTAGAAATGCTTAAATAATCTATTAAATAAATAATGAAATAAAACCCCTTTGTCTTTAGTTCAATTTTAAGCAAAAACAAACAAACCAGGAAGAGTAAATAGATTTTAGTTTCGGCACATGCATAGATCACATGTGCAGAGTCGTATAATTATGGATGGGGGGGGGGACATGCTTAAAAGAAAGTTTACTACATCATTTACTGCGATTGGTTGTAAGGGTGAGTGCCTCTTCTGTTAGAGCTGGTAACTATCACCAGCCTTGAGTAGCTCAGTAATTACAGTGTTTCCCTACCTTTAAAAGTAGATGCCAATTTTTCCTTATGAATAAATGCAGACCAAATGTTCATGCTGTCATGCTATGTAACACACAGATGCACAACACATTACTGGCATTTTTACATGCAGTATGAATGTACTTATTAAGTATACTTCAGAAAGTCTGTTGAAGCGCAGTAGATTTATTATAAAGAATTATACTAACACTCTAGGCAGTGACATAGGTACATCAAAATCCTCTGCTCTTAATTCTATGTATAGTGTTTTACCCTCAGGCATACCCTCATTTCATTTAACCATCGATACAGGTGATAAACACAAGCTGTCAGTAATGAAGCTGCCCAAAGGCGAATGCAGACAGAATCATGTGTATTTAATGAACGGAAATAAAAATGAAAAATCCTTGAGATTATATTAAATGATGAAAACAATTCGCTGCTGTTTTGTTTCAAAACTGTGCTAATTATCTGTTCTTTTGGGGTTTAGTTCACTGGCTCATTAATAAGAGGTCAGACAAACAAAATGTCCTTCATTCCTAGTATGCTTTAAATGTTTGTTTTCACAACAAGAGAAGCACTGATTTGCTTTTAGACTAACATACACTGTAGTGACCTCAGTACCGTATTTACAGAGATGTTATTTGGTAAAAACAGCAATTAAATTACTAGAATGCTTTTGGTAACTCTTTATACCCTTCAGCTTGGCAGGGAACATCTGTTAAGTCCTTGTATACCAAGGTAGAAGCAAGAACACAAACTGTCTATCTTTCTGAATGGGACCTTCTCCAACGGAGATTTGTTAAATGTCTGAATATTGTCAAATCAATATTGGGAGCTTAGCAGCAATTCAGTATTGTATAGCAAAAAGGGGATCAACTACAGTTGTATTTTTTCTATAAGTCAGCATGTACATTTACTGTATTATCTTAATGAGTTATCTTACAAAGCGTTAAAAGGACAGTCTACCAAATAACTGCAAAAACAAAATGGGCACAAAGGTCAAAAAGTATGTTTTTAACTTTTCGCCCCCCCCCCAAAAAAAAGGGCAAAAAAATGGGTGAAAAATGGGTGAAAAGGTCAAAAACATACTTTTTGACCTTTGTGCCTGATTATTGGGTGAAAACTGGGCGAAAAACTACTTTTCGATTCTAGTAAATTTCGCCCTTGGACGTATAATATTTAACTGTAAATTTGAGCAGTTCTTGGACACTTCATAAACATATAAAAAAAAAAATAATAAAAAGGAATCTGTGGAGTTTGTTTACCCAACATGCACTACATGACTGTTATCAGTAAAGATGAAAACAGAAAGTTTTTATTTGAATCATCCGAAACCAAACACACAATGTGTGGTTTTACTGGTTCTATGACAAAGCCACCCCAGCTACGTCTTCATTTATTAAAATGTATATTATGGTAATGTGTCTTATAGTATTAGCATAGCTATCGCTATATATTGTTGTCTTTCTGTAACCAGGCACTGCAAGCAAAGCCAAGATAGATAAGGGGATATTATTTCAGCTAAGGCATCTTTTCACTGGGATCCTGAACACTTGGTTCTCAAAGGGCAGTACCAGTGATAAGCAGTAGTAACAGCTTGAACCAGACCTGGGAAAGGGCCCATGCTATGCACATTGTTTCTTATTTGTGACAATAAACTGAATCTTCTACTGGGTTTTTACCTTTGATTGTTTACAGGTTTAGTGGAGCCTTACCACTGATTCGTGGTGCTCCATAAACTGTTTTACATTAGAGATGAGCAAAATGGCTCAGCAAAATTTACGGTTTTTACAACTTTGTTGTTCTGAGCATACATAAAGCAGTTTGAGATCCAGCCTGGAAATTCAAAACAAAAGGTTAAAGAATTGAGTAAATGAAACAGTTTTCATAGGAAAAAAATAACATATTTACCAGAAAGAATAACCTGCAATTGTAAAGTGTGTGATGCTCTCTTTACCCACAAAGTAGCTCATGGAAGAGAATTGATTCTTGCCTCTAATGCTTACTTGATCAACCATAATCCATGTGATCTGCAGCTCAGAAGAGGTCTTTCTTCTTTGTGCCTCCATGCTCAACTTAATCTGCGTCATTTTTATGCCAATTTATATAATCCAGGATCCTAATGTAATGAGAACTACCTAATAAAATGTTATTGACATCAATATTATCTCTAGCTCATGGCCAATTTCCATAGCACAGGGTGAGGTTCTATAGACCCCCTTCATATTACTTTAAACCATGAATAAATTAATCAACTATAATTCCCTTCCCCTTCCCCTACCCTCCAGGGGTACTGTCCAGCTAAACCGGGTTTCTCAAATTCAATCTAGAAAAAAAATGCTTAAAATAGTGGACCCCCACCTTCCCTTTATTTCAACCAATCCTCTTGGGTACTGCCCAACTAGTCTGAATGTTCCAAGACAACCTAGAGGGAGGAAAATGAAGTTAATACTGTAACCTGGTCATTTATTTTGATAATTTATGCATATTGACAATGTGTAGTTTTTAATTTAGAAAAATATAGTTATGGTGGCGTCGTCTCCTTCAAATGGATCCATGTTATGATAAGATCATTTCGGCTCAATACATCTATTTATAACAAATTTGGTACAATAGGCCATCATTACTATTCATCTGACAATCAGAAATCACTACGTGACAATTAGCTTCATCACTGATGCAATACACAAAATAGTGCATATGCACAGTTCACTTTGCTACACAGTTCATTCATTTTTTTAATCAAGTACAAATTCAGCGACATGTAACTAAGCAAAGTGCCCTAGAGTGACCAATGCGATCCAAAAGCCACTAATAGGTTAAGTGCCACAAAGTCAATTGCACAGAACAAACCAGATCAAAGTTTAGTCATAAGAGTCAATAATGAATCTTTTGTTGACAACTCCCATGCAACTACTAGTTTTAAGGCAAAGTCAATAAGACAATAAACCAGTGAAAAGTGGATAATGTGCAATGTAATTGGATGTAGTGAAGATCACTAGATATATGATTATTACCCAGAGTGCAATTTTGTCTATAACCAACCCTGCTATTATAGATGGAAATGTCAATGTGTAGTATTGTAAAGAAAAAAACTTATTCTTGTCAAGTGATGGCATGCTAAAATATTCAACATCTGCATGTACCATGTAACAATCCCCAATGACAAAGAACTGAAAACATGAAAATGTTCTGCGCTAATGCATAAATCTATAATAATCTGATAAAGTGTCATTGTCTCCATCTAGGAGTACAGCTAAATGAGCATGCAATAGGGCCTGAAACATTATATAGAAAGGGACCTGCTATTAATACATACAATGAGAACATCTGCCTGTGTTTTTCTTGCTGTTACAGCTCTTTGCATTTATAAATACCAATTAAATATTTCGGGGTTAGTTTAACAGATCATTTAAAGATATATACATTGTATAATGCAACTGAATCATTTAAAACAGGCTACTCTGCAGATCAGACATCACAGGTTTTCTAAAAAGGCTAAAAAAAGTATTACAGGTAATAAAGAGCTTGTGTAACAAGAAAGTAAGGTCATGTGTGAATACATTTTTCATCCTTAATTCTAATTACTGCTTGTCATATATTTCCTTTCTATGTCGTAGTGATTAATAATTATTCAGTTTTGTTAGTTTTCAAGGAACAAAGAGCCACATTTCATAAAGTTGCTGAAATGCTGAATTTTCTTGAAAACTATCTACTATTTCGTTCATTACTGTAATGCAGGAAACCTACAGTTCTCAGCATCTATGGACAGCTAAAAGACTGTGAAATTATGCTGATAGTTATAGTTAGTTGATCATCCCTGATGTAATGGTGGTAATATTATAAATGAAATTATAATATATAATGTTCATGGTCAGCTAATCTCTATGTACAGTAGGTCACCAACTATTATTCTGTATCATTATCATGATTTGTTTGTTCAGGGGTGCACCACAAATACACTATAATATAAATAATTCAGTATTAAAAGGATGGTATTCCTTTAAGGTGCACTGGGAGGCCAAAGTGTATTTAGTTGAAGTGTCATTATTGTGGTGCCTGCCAGTGCCAAGGTATTGCTGCAAAAAGCAGATGGTGCCACATTGTTTGTGGATCAGACAAGTGAGTATAGGCCACAGTTTTAACCATAGGGGACATGCAACCCCAACTTCATCTCTCAAAGGTAAATTTTGGGGGAGGGGAACACATATTCAAGCAAAATAACTCCTGTTTAAGGTGGAATTAATACTTCCCAATAGTGCCAGGGATTACTTATATAGTGGTGCCATATAGTGTAGTAGAAATTAAATTGTGCTTAGGAGTCTATATCAGGTGAATATGTAACTCTTTAAATCTGTGTCAGCAGAAGATAGTGCAGTCTAAACCAAGCCACCAAATGTTATAAGCCATAATGTGCCAAAAGTGTGGATAAACATAGCAAAAACTTTGGGGCAGAACCACCAACTGTGTAACAGTTGGTCTAATGTGGTAACCAATTGGAACTGATATGCACAAAAATGGTACTTGAAATCAGAGTACATATTTAATTGGGCATTAGTTTAGAGAAGTCACACAGCCCTTCTTTGAGATGCAATTAAAAGGGTCCATGTAATCAGGAATTTTACAGAAAAGTATTTTGTCTGGCCCAGTCTGGAGCACATTTTATCAGTTGTGAGGGTGTTGTGTTTGAGGGGAGATATTTTGCCCCAATCATGCAAACATACTACTAGATGTCAGTCCAGGTTTTATAGGTCACCACAGCTGCAGACTAGAGCCTAGTTAAAAGGCAGCTGGGAGAGCCAGTTGCGTGTGGTTGGTGTTACTAATGTAGGAATTTGTGTTCTGTTGATGGTGCTGTGAATCTCTGTGAGAGAAACAGGGACCCTGTTATAGGATTGTGCCTGTTCAGCACTTTGAGACCCTAAGGAGAGAACCCCAGAGAAGGGAAGGTGCATTTTGTTTCTTTCTAAATCAGAACCATGAGTTGCCATTACCCATTATTTTTCTGAGAAAGGACTATTCACTGTGAAAGAGGTGTTCAATTGGTTTTTTTTGTTTTGCCAAGAAAGGCTGCGTTTAAGTTCATTTTGTGGAAATAAAAGTTGAATACATAAGAAACTCACTGTTTGCTGTGTGATAAACATGAAAGCCTGCTAAAGCATTTGAGTGATTCCCTACACAGTTCAAACCTGTAGTGGGCAAATGAAGGACTACTAACATCTGACACTTATGAATGAAAGATGTGGGAAACATTCACATTTGTGATATGGTGCTTGTGCAAAAGTTTCTTTGGTGGCTAGCAACTTGTGACTTAGAAATAAAACATACAATTATATTGACACACTGAAACATCAGGGAAACTCAAACTTTCACGTGCAGTAGTACAGGCTCCTGATACATATAAAGTAGCTTGCTGAAAGAAGTGCACACAAGTAATTGGGTTATAGTGATCTTGCCATGGCACAGCCAAGGTGATGAACTGCTACTAAGAGGTTCGTTGCACCAAGAAGATAGCTGTCTGCAGTGCAAAGTATCTCATGGTAAGACAGCAGAAGGAATTTAGTATAACATGGGGTAGTCAATACTAAATGCCCCTGTCCTAGAGGAGGCAAACTTTAATGTGGCTTATTTATAGATATAACTGTCAGTATAAGGTACTCACTGCAGAGCCAAAAGTGTGAATAGCACCACTGAATGTTAAGCATCATGATCCTTCAAATAACCATTGTTGGTTGGCTATCATATTACTTTGATTTCTCACTGAGGATGGGTCCATCCAGCTCCAGTCCCAAACTCTTAAATTTCACCTACTTCCCATTCTCACTGTATCCTTTGACATGAGAAAGTATGGAATCAGCGACTATGCTTTTAAGTTAGATGTATTGCGTTTTGCAGATTACAGAGTCTTCTTTTGTCATACCCATATGGGCACATGTTACAGATTACAAAATTGGGAACTGTTGGAGGTTTAAATCCTGTTGAATTATTAATTTGCGGTTTAACTACTTATGTCATGTAACTTAGGAAAGGGTTTCTCTGATTATCTCTATAGGACTAGATACTAAAACATTTTGAAATTTATGTATTTCATGCTTTGCCCAAAATATGTTAACTCACATGCCTCTTATACTCTGTGAATGCAACAGTGACTACTAATCATTTTGCAATTTTGTATTTATATAGGGCGGATATATTATGCAGTGCTTTACAGAGATTCATCATTCACTTCAGTCCCTGCCCTGTGGAGTTTACAATCTAGTTTCCCTATTTAGTCACACATGTGTATGTTTTTGGATTGTGGGAGGAAACCCACACAGGTGCGGGGAGAACATACAAGCTCCATGCAGATGAAGACCAGGACGGAATTGATCCCAGAACCTCAGCACTGAAAGGCAGCAGTATTAACCACTGAGCCACCCCACTACCCATATCATTAAAGTAATGCTCACTTACTCTTTAGAAGGAACATACAATAAAATAAATTCAAGGTTGGCCTGTAAATTACACCAAGGCAGGCTTAACATTAAGTTATATGATGCATGAATAGATATTACTACTGTACATTTAAAGGGGATTCATTTTTAGCATGTTGCAGATAGTTATATTCTAAAACAGTTTGTAAGTGGTCTACATTTTTTACTTTTTTTTTTTTTACACCTAACTTTTTATTCAGAATGCTTTTTTTATTGTTTACATCTTTGGTTTTGCTTATATTTAAATGGTTTTCTAGTTGCTAGGGTAAATGAGCCTAGCATCGTGCCAACGTGTACAGACTGGAAGAGCAAAAGTACAGGGTTTAAAAAGAAAGAAAAGTAATGAAAAATGATGCTAAATTTAAAAAAATCAAGCCTCAGATTAATAAACTGGTTGCTCACATTCAGTGGCCCTTGGAAACCAGAGAGATTAGTCAAAACAAACCCAAAAGATAATGCAAAACAAAGTAACAAAATATAAAAATATGCCCAAAATTAAAAAAATCAGCACCATCAGCAAAGGGTACTTCATGTTATCAAATATTATTATCTAATAACCATAGCCAGCTCACTGACATAGAGGGGGTTATTGGCTAAAGTCCAAATTGCTGCATAAAGGTGTGAATTTGCTACCTAAAGACGGTCGCAATAGACTGCTACTGTCTCAGTCGTGACTTCATTAAGGGAATATTGTCACAGTCGTGACTTTACTATGGGAATATTGTCGCAGTCGTGACTTTACTCTGGGAATATTGTCGCAGTCGTGACTTTACTATGGGAATATTGTCGCAGTCGTGACTTTACTATGGGAATATTGTGGCAGTCGTGACTTTACTATGGGAATATTG
>JAKJJM010045160.1:0-12612 GCA_021901965.1 Pipa carvalhoi
TGGCATGGCAGGGGAGGGCAGACATGGCAGGGGATGGCATGGCAGGGGAGGGCAGGCATGGCAGGGGAGGGCACGCATGGCAGGGGAGGGCAGGCATGGCAGGGGAGGGCATGCATGACAGAGGAGGGCACACATGGCATGGCAGGGGAGGGCAAGCATGGCAGGGGAGGGATGGCAGACATGGCAGGGGAGGGATGGCAGGAGGGCAGGCAGGCAGAGGAGGGAGGGCAGGCAGGAGAGGGGTGGTATATTTTAGCACACCATTTGGTTCAGAATTTTTTTCCTTATTTTCCTCCTTAAAATCTTAGGTTCGTCTTATGGTCAGGTGCGTCTTATGGAACGAGTATAGGTGATAAATTTTATTGCCTAACTGAATAGATGGTAAACGCAAGCTTTCCAGACTATTTAGGTCTCTTCTTCACTGAGAGAAATACCCACAATCCCACTGTCATACTGGGAGAGAGAGTCGAGTGTAGCACCGTGTTAGCCATAGATTTAAGCATAGACAAGTGGAGTATGGGTGATACTTTTTATTGGCTAACTGAATAGATGGTAAACGCAAGCTTTCCAGACTACTTAGGTCTCTTCTTCAGGCATGGTGATACACTCTACTGCCTCAAAAATCTATGGGAACATTAACTAATGGGCTTGAAGACCCAGGGCCCTTGTAAAGATTTTCTGGTGCCTAACTGCATTCACTTTAATTACAATGTTAGTGCAGCTGCTGGGTAGTGATTCAACCAAATCTTACCAATCTTAGAAATATTTTTTTCAGGCTCAGCACCAGCAGGAGCAGCTGTAGCAGGAAAGATTTTCTCTTCTTCAAATGTTGTTGCAATTAATTCTGGACCTTCAGAGGCTGTTACTTCCTCTGCTGTTTGAGGGACTTCTGAAGTGGGCAAAGCTGTAATATTTTCAAGCAATAAGGAGAGGCCTTCTTCTGTGATATTCTGAAAAGGCACTTCGGTTGGCAGAAGCTCTGCAGTAACTTGAACTTCTGGAGTTGCTGTGAACATTTGTTCTACCTCAGTTGGGGTTAGGGTAAAATCCAGTTGTTCAAGAGTAGCAATACTACCACGAGCTTCCTCTTCTGTTGCATTTCGAGGAAGGATGATCTCTAAGCTTGGTTGCGTGATAGTCTGAATAGTTATATGTTCATCTTCATCTCGTCCTGTTGACAAATAAGATGCTACGTTTATACAAAGGTTCCTTTATCTATAAATGTCATATTCAATCGCCTGGTCTTGGGAATTCATATTACTGAACAGTTGTGTGAGTCCATTCTATGTCTCTTGAATAGAGTTACATAACATAAAGATTTGCATTGTGCTATAATAGAATCAGTTGTGTACAGATGCTCACTGACCTTGGACAATTCATAATGATTTTTTTATGTTTCATATTTGTTACTATGAAGAAGTTATATTTGTAAAAGTATTTCTAATAAAGATTTTTCTGCTTTTAATAAGTCTTATTGTGAGCAGAACACTTTAAAAAATAGGCAATGAAATGTTAAAAATGATGTTAAAAAGTGAGGCAATTTATAATATACGGTTGCTTTGCAAAGCTTTGAGGGAAACTTAACTTTATACCACCCTTTGTTTTTTTACTGTTGATTGAACTCCAGGGTGGCATTTACTAAAGTTGGAAAGGTTTTCAACTAGTAAATGTAGTGAAACATCCTACTTTTAACAATATCGCTGTTTTCTCCTATCCTAAGACATTTTTATCCCCCAAAACAATTCTCCATCCTCAGGCTGGCAAAAGCCTCTTATTCTCTGTGGGGTTGGTCCTGTCGCTCAGTCAAATACCAAAATGTTCTCCCACCATAAAGGGATATCAATATCAATCTGTAATGTTCCTCTGTCAACAGATCGATATTTATCGATAACAATTTATTTCCATGAGGAAATGTTTTTATCGATTTTATAAATCAGGGTTATTGAAAAATACAGGGAAACAAAACCTAACAGCAAAATGGGGTGAAGCTAATTGATATGATCGAAATGGTCTTAGTAAATATGGCCCTAGAAGTGTCTTTTAGCATTTTTAATCTCTTATTTCAATTAGAGGCCTAATTATCAAGCTGAAAAGTGGATGTAAAATGCAAATGGGAACTTATTGCATCATTTTTTTTACATAAAATAAAATGAAAATAAAAAAATGTTTTTTCCCGTTCTTATCGCAAAATACACATTTTCTTGGCAATTAAATGTGCAGTTTTTCTGCAAAGACACACATAGTATGGAAAAAATGTACAGTTTCACTGTAAAAATGAGCAAATTCCTAAGGGTCATATTTTTAAAGGTCCATACTCTATACAGCATCTCTATTTAATAAAGAAGTGGCCATAATAATACATTATGCTTTCATTAATAAAAAGGCAATTTAGGTCTAATTATATACAGCCTAACAGGACTGAAGGATCAAGTGACAAATATCTAGTGAGGTACCATGTTTAATTCCAATCAAAACCAGGTCATGATATCAAAACAAAGTTAGTGTGTAATGAGAAACATATTGTGTTGTAGAATTCTTGGATATATATGTAATTGCTTCCAAAATGTTTACACAATGTACTGAGGTTTAAAATTATATTCCGTTATCCCAGAAAAGGAAAATATCTATTTTGATTGGGATGACAGTTGAATTTGAGTGCCTGATTTTTATTGCTTTGTGTTGTGTCTCTAAATACTGTTTGCAGCCATCTTTTATAAATTGGTCTTTCTGGGCTCTTCATGAATGTGTATTATGTGAAGATCCATAGGAAACAATGGCACTAGGGAGATCATTTACTTAACAAATGAAATATTGATGCAACAAAAATCAATAAGAAGTAGGCATTTAATTTCAAAGATAACATTTTTTACAATTTTAATATGGAAGAAGAGCTACATAGTACTTGTAAAAATGTAATCATGAATTAGTTAACATTCTGGGCGAAAGTTATTAAGCCCGTAAAGACTCGATTGAGTCTTTGCAGGCTTAATCGTGCGAGAATTCTAGGCTGAGAATTCTCGCGACAGCACCTAGCAGGGATCTCGATTGCGGAGAAGCGCAATCGAGATCTTGCCTGATGCGATCGTGAGAATTCTCGCGCGATTAAGCCCGCAAAGACTCAATCGAGTCTTTACAGGCTTAATAACTTTCGCCCTCTGTTTTTTTGTTACTTTGCGTTGCAGTTATATTTTCTGGTTGCAAGCCATCAGCTTTCTAGGTCATTTATGAATATGTACTTTCTAGAGTCCCATTTAAAACAATGGAAAGAGTGGAAGTTTGAATGCAAATAAAAGATGGCTACAACCAGAGCAGTTGTAAACAGACATAAGCTACACAAATCAGGAATTATACAATAATGTTAACATTTTACTATGTGGGAATAACTGCAGTTCCAACTAAATGGAATGTTATGTTTTTCTGGAGTTTATTGTGAGGTAATTGTTTAATTGTTTGTTTAACTTAACACTTTTATTCTAATGATGTGAAATATAAATTTTTTTTTGTAATAGAATCCCTGTAACAGAAACTGCTGAGGTCTTGAACGTTCATATGTTCATGGAACTATATGATGACTATACATATCCTTATAAATTACAGAAAGGGGGACAATATCCTCTGAATAAACTGTGTAATAATTGTCTGGTATTCCTGGTTCTTTAAAACATTAAAGTAACTAGTTTATTAGTTCAATGTTCAGTATTTGCATTGTGTTATAGAATTACATTACATTCCTATATGAAGGAAAAATAGGACCAACCTTTGAAGCAAATAGCATCATAGCGGGATTCTGGATCAGGATATCCAGTCTGGTTAGCATGTAGATAAACAGTTCTGACTCCGACTAAGTTTCCACCACAGTTGGGCCGAGCAATTGATATGGGGTACCTAACACTACGATCTCCCAGCCAACCAGCGCTGCATACATCCATTCCATCTTTCCATGCTAGATAAAGCTCTCCGGTAGTGGCCATTCTGGAACCAACCTTCTGGCATTGCTTTTCTGCTTCTTGGAATGTGAACTTCTCAGGAGATGTTACATAAAACACTTTACCTGGAGTAGAGAAGGGCTCATTATCAATGCTAAAAAATATCACACAGAGGGATTTTGTATGTAAAAAATGACAACTTGTGTACTATTTATCAGCGGATTGCCAGATTTCTGGTTGCACCTTCTTGGCTGATTTACATGTTATGTTGAAAATCTCTTTAAACTGTGCCTTAACTAACAAAATGATTATCTTTGCTCTTAAAGCCTATACTTATCCCTGGACATCTCAACCAATACTTCTCTGGCCTTGCGCCATAAAAATAATACATGGTTAAGACTTAAATTGTGGTTTGCACCTTAAGAATAAATATAATTCAGTCTTATAGACTCAAATATTCTTTCTTAAGTCTGATGTTTAGGCATGGAATATGAAGTGCCTATACATTGATGCACTGAACATATTATAAATTTAGAGGAATTTATTATCACGGCAACCTTCCAGAGGTCTAGTAACCCAGGCAACCAATTAGCTGTTAGCACTTACTGGTACAGGGGAGCTAGAATAATTAAAGGCAACTTCTAATAATTCACTTATCTACTGAACCTCTTTTGTTCAATATTATTTTGAAGGGGTTGTTTGCTAGTTATTTATTTTTTATTATGTTGTAGATTGCAATATATTAAGACTGTATTCTAGGAAAGTCTACATCCGGTCTTCATTTTTTCTTTTTTTCAGTTTTTTTAATTTATTTGTTCTTGCTTTTTTAAATTTAAATGATCTTCTGGTGTCTATTCACTTAGCAACCAATTGATGACTTAGATACAGAATGGAAGAGCCATAGTACAGAGCCTGAGCAAAATAATAAGTAATGGCAAATAATTAAAAATTGATGAATAAGCCTTAGAATAATTGATAAACTGATAAGAATAAATCAAAACAAAAAAAGCAAAAAGTACAAAAAAGAAAAAAAAAATTAAAAAATCAAAGACCAAATGCAAACTTAATTTGAAGGTTAATAACTCCTATAATAACACACGATAGTGTATTCAAATGTTATATCAGATATTTATTGCAATAACAATGAAGATAGACAGACAGACAGTCCAAAGACTAGATTAAGCAAACATTGGGTGTAATTTATAAAAGTTGAAAAGGCCAAAGTTTGGCCTTTTCGACTTTTTATCAATGGTATGGGTCGAGAAGGGTATGGTTCGAAAAGTATCGATCTGAACTTTCGATCATTTTTGTCCAATCGATGCTTTTTGATCCCTTACTGCTGGGAAAGTGTCATAAGCCTTCTGGCACTTTCCTAGCGGTAACAAATTAAAAAGTTTCAAAAACGATTGAAAAATTTAAATCAATACTATTCGATCGGTGCCCGGTTTTGTACTGTCGATAAAAGTCAAAAAGGCCGAAATCTGCCTTTTTGACTTTTATAAATCTCACCCATTGTCTTTTGGCTGCTGCAAACCTATCCTTGTAACTTTAAGTCCAAGCTTTACTAACTTAAATAGCCAGAGAATTCAGCGAGCTGCAGTTCTTATACAAACAGGTGAAAATGTTTAATCCACAAAACAATAAACAAGAAGGGAACCATCTAATGCAGCTGAGTTGCAACCCTTTACTGGATATACAAGTGCAATATACACTACATGTTTCAGTTGTCCTGCCTTTTATCAGGTGAAAAAGTTTGCCTCTGCCAGTAAATGAGTGGTATAATACCTTGCATTTCCTCAGCATAACAATAAACATCATAGGTTTCATCAGTTTCCCGCTCTCCATATGTTCTCACTCCAGGAAATATGTCCTTGTCCCCATAGCAAGCTTCACGTGGATTGTGGATTGGGTATCTGTGTAGAAACAAACAAGGAGTTTTTCGTGTGTCTCAAGAATTTGAAATACATTAGATAGTCTGACACATTTGAAATAATTCTTTTTTTGTTATATATTGTCATTATGCAAAGGCTTTATACAGTTATCATATAGACGTAAAGAACAGAAAAGAGAATGAAGTACTGATGCTCATTACATGTAAAAAGTATTTTCTGTAAATAATACCAAAACAGAAACGTTAGTGCATACCGAACAGTTTGGTCTGAAAGCCAACCAGCATCACACTGGTGATAACCATCTTCATATGCTGCCTGGAGCTGCTCGGGACTGGCTATTGTGGCACTGTTTTGGATGCAAGCTTTTTTGGCTTCTTCAAAATTCAAGGTATATCTGGTAGAGATTGCTCTGTAGTGGAAAACGATTCCTGGAAGAAAAGAAACCGTTTTGTTTTTAAATGGTTAGCGCAGGACCCAAAAGCTTTGGTAATCATTTGAAAAGTGATCATTGGGATGATTTTCTGGACTAATGGTAATTAAGCAAGAGTTTACAAAATATAGGGCGGCATTTATTAAAATCGGAAATGCCATTTTCGATATAAATAATTCGAAAATGGCGTTTTTGAATTGGAAATTCGAAAATCCGGATTTCCATTTTGTATAGTAAATGTAACGAGCGGTGCTTCCATACGTGCATTGCTCTTTCCATCTGGCTGCTGAATGCAGCAGCCGCTGGAGAGACTCAGTTCTCCCCAGCGTTTCCTGGTTTGGGTTAGCCAATCAGGAGCCGCTGGCGTGACGGATGACGTCAGTGGCGGCAAATTCAAATATCAGCGCTCAGCTAATTGAATTTGCCACCACTGAAATCATCCGTGATGTCACCGGCTCCTGGTTGGTTAAGCCAAACCAGGAAGCGTTGGGGAGAGCTGAGTCTCCCCAGCGACTGCCAGCATTGAGCAGCCAGATGTAGTGAGCAGTGCACGCATGGAAGCACCGCTCGTTACATTTACTATACAGAATGGAAATTCGGATTTTCGAATAAAAAATCCGGATTTTCGAAATCGAAAATGCCATTTTCGAATTATTTATATCGAAAATGGCATTTTCGATTTTAATAAATTTCACCCTAAATATGTACCAATTATAGAAAGTCATCAGACATCCTTACTTCACTGATTTTGAGCAGAAGATTTCAACTGAAGTTTCACCAAATCGGTAAGTCAATTGAGGGGGTTGTATCAACATTGGCAGTCTTTTACTGTGATCTAGTAACCTATAGAAAACAATCAGAATCTGGTATAGGGGAGTTAAAATAATGAAAGCAGAGATTGGTTTGTTTTGGTTACTAGACCTCAGTAAAGAATTACCCCTGTGACACCTTTTCCCTGTGACTTTATGTGTTCACAACCACAATATACACATAAAGTCAAAGTTGTTTTATGACCTACCAATCACACTGAGGGGGTTAGTGATCAAATTGAGAATTCACTCTGATTCTCTATTCCTTATTCACTAAACAAAGAATTCCCATAGCAAATTAGTGACGCATCAGTATTCACATTGTGAACTTGCATCAGTAGCAGTCTATTGTGTAGTGTGCAATTGTCGTTAGCTGGCGAATTTGCCACATATCAGAGTTTGCTGAATAC
Source organism: Pipa carvalhoi (assembly GCA_021901965.1). Classification (NCBI taxonomy): domain Eukaryota; kingdom Metazoa; phylum Chordata; class Amphibia; order Anura; family Pipidae; genus Pipa; species Pipa carvalhoi. Next base: position 7,468 of record JAKJJM010045160.1, read on the forward strand.
CAGAATATGGGGAAGTGGCAAATTCACACCTTTACGCAACAATTTGGACTTTCAACAATAACCCCCTCAGTCTTTTGGGTTCATTATTAGCATCTACGGGATTCCTATTACATCATTCCCACTTCCTACCCTCGGACAGACCTTGTATTGTTACTTGCCATGAGCAGAAATGTCTTTTAATTCTGACAATTCTCTTTTGAGCACAGTTGTGTACTCATCTGTAGTCAGGGCCGTTCCCAAGCCCGGGCAGGGTGGGCAAATGCCCAGGGCGCCGGCCAGCCGGAGAGCCGGGGTGGGCGTCACCAGGGGGGCAAAAAATTTTCACCCCGCCCTGAGCGCCCCCTGACCCAGGAACAGCCCTGTCTGTAGTGATTATTTACATGCCTGTATTTTCCAACTAAAGGTTACAGGTATATAGCAGCTATCTATGTTTTACATGGGGACATAGGCTAAACAAAATACTCTGTGGTACTGATAACATAATGGCTTCATAATGTATTAGTTAAAAAAGATAATGCCTACCGAAATTATACAACATGAGTGACATTAACATTATGGGCAAAATTTAGTAAACTTGAAAATAATTTTTTTGAACTATTTGCCTGTTTTTCGCTGCAAAAATTTAATTTTCGACCTTTTCGCCCCCCCATTTTTCACCCAGTTTTGCCCAATTTTTCAAATTTAGTAAATTCCGATCGAAAAATTAGATTGATATTTACCAATTGAACAGCAATATTTATATAGGGTATAAACTCGAAAAGAGCAAAATTGACCTTTTCGAGTTTAGTAAATTTCACCCTTTATATTGTAGGGAAACTGCTCTGCACATATTATTCCCTTTACAATGTTCTATATTAACCATTTTTACATACTTTGGGCGAAATTTATAAAAATGGAAAAAAAAAAAAATCGGCCGATTTTTTCGATATGGCGATATCGAAAAATGGCCGATTTTTCAATTTGTGCATAATCGAAAAAAATTGCGGCCAATTTTTTAGATTTTGCACAAATCGTGGCCGATTTTTACCGATTTTGCAAAAATCTCAAAAAATTGTGGCCAATTTTTTGCGATATCGAGATATCGCGGCCGATTTTTACCGATTTTGCAAAAATCAGAAAAAATCGGCCGTGATTTTTTTCGATTTTGATAAATTTCGCCCTAAGCATTCTAGCTACATCTTAAGAAAGCAAAGCTGGATTTAGGATTAACAGGGTTCCTACTCAACACCTAATGAATGATAATATTAAGGATATGCATGGCAAATCAGCAGTAATGGAAACCATAAAAACTCATGCTTCTTAATATTTTTAAAGGAAAATACATTGATATAATGCAAACATTTAACAGGGTAACACATATATAAAATGTATTTAGACCCTAATGTAAAAACTCAGATTTATAAGGAACAATTTACCTGTCAAGATAAAAAGTATCAGCAAACACAATTTATTTATTTTCTTGAATGCCTCTGACTGGTTTTATATTTTTCAATAATTAGGAAATTAAATCACCTTTCACATTAACCTCTACTGTAGCCTGACTATCTTCTATTCCATGCATAACTTCACATCGATAAGTTCCGGTATCATTGGACAGCACATTAGCAATTTCCAGGCTAACATCAGAATGGGCAAGAGGGTAGTTGGGTAGAGAGACACGTCCTTTGTAGGCTTCATTTACACGAACATGGCCATCAGTGGCTACCAGCAAAACGGTCTCCCGCCCTTTGACATGTTTGCTCCACTTGATTCTTGGTGTTATAGGTGCTGTAGAAGGAGCCACGGTTACATCTTCCAAAGCATTCAGGAAGAAACAGGGGATGGAAAGGGAATGTCCAAGTTGGATGCTCAGTGAATTGCCTACAGGTATTATCACGCTCAGTGCTTCACCATGGTCTGCAAAACAATGATAAAAATTGGACAATAAAAAAAAACATTCTATCTTTTAGGTGAATATTATGTATTATATTAGTGGACTTCCTAAGGACTCCATTGAGTCCACTTTTGCCACTATCACTTTTTAATTTAAATTTCAAAATATTTAGCTTGGACTAATTAACCATAGCTACTACTAACGTGTTTATACAGGAGCCTGCCAAGGTGTGGCTGAGATAGGATCAGAGTCTGAATGCAGGCAATTTTAAAGGTTACTTTACCTCCAGAGCAGACATGAAAAAAACAACTTATTTCCATGTTATATGACTTTTTATAATGTATCGTATATGTGAAAATCGTAAAGTGCTTCTGTTATAAAATGTGGGAAAGACACCTCAGTAATAATTTCTTGTCAGATTAATGCCAGTTTGTGATGGTGATAATGTAAAGCAGGCTGCAGAACTGTGCTGTGACTGAGCAGGCATGTGGTAACACAACATGTTTTTTTTATTATAGAATTTCTGCACAATTGTTTTTTTTATACAAGACATTACAATGAGCCATGAAACACTGAAATAATATGTATTGTCATGAAGATCCCTTTTACCAGCCAGCCTAGTCAATCATCATTGTGGACTCCTCAGAGACATAAAAAGTAAAGCTCTTTCCTTGTGTTGACTTTCTACAGTAACAAGGGTCAATATACCTTATACCCTTGCATAGGCTAAGCAACATCCCCAGTATTTTAGAAGAAGGATCACAATAGACAATACTGTCTATGGTAATGTTTTGATTTTGCTTTAATATCTTATATTCTTTTCTGGTCACAACATGTTCCAGGTTATAATGCTTTCTCTGAGAAAAGTCTACAGCCCAAACTTGTTATGATGGGAAGAGAATAAACAGAATTAAAGTACAAACCCTTCCTAAACAGAAAGGGTGGGATTTTGAGTTTTTAAACCTCTATCAACTTGTGTATTGACCACCTTTGGAGAGTAGGTGTAACCAGGTAATAAGACCTTGTTAGGTCATTTTATCTCACCTCTGGAGGAGAAAAGCAATATGACATCTACCATTTATAACTCACTACATATACATGACAAATGATGTTCTTTCATGTTTCCACGGATTAAGGATAAACAAATACAAACTGTGAATGTACTATATTGTGCACAAACAGTTTTGGAACTTACTTAATTTAGTTGCTGGAAAACAGGATATGAAAGTTTGCATATTTAAGGTTCTGTCAAAGCATGGAAACATGTGATCACTCCTGAAAATTGCCAAACAAGGGTGCCATTTTAATAAATAAATAAGTAAAAACCCACCTGATACTTCCACGGATATTGCTGCAGCGATGACACGCAGGCACACGAACACTAGTAGGAAAGTGGTCATAGTTTACCTGCCAAGATAAAATGTACTTAAAGTAAAATAAATATACATACAAATATACAGACATTTCATCCTTTCTTAAAACAGTAAAGAAAATGTGGTATTGATGTAAAAGTATAGGGGTGTATCGATTAAAGGTATGTTACTACCAATAGGCAGAAAGAGAGAGAACAGTAAGATACAGTTATCACCTCTTGATAAATAACCCTCTTACTGTTTCATTTTTCTAAACAAGTGAAACACAGCATGGAAAGCCTTTCATCATCTTTCTTTAATAAGCTCGGTTGATTTGAATGTTTATGAAAACATCAGCAGACTACTTTGAACTAAATGGGCCTGTCTCTTTGCACAGGAAATACTGGCGACCCTGCGGAAGTATGTATCGACAAAGACATGTATTCCAATCACGCGCCATACTGTTTTTATTTAGTATAACTAGATCATTGATGATAACATACACAAACAATATTAGGAGCAAACTTTATACACTACATTACATTATTACAGTCCTGTTTTCTGTATTAGTCATTTGTGTTTTTTTTATCTTTTACTTACATTGAACCATTTAACAGTGTTTTCAATTAAATAATTTTAAAAACAGCAGCATTTAAATGCACAGCTGAAAAAGTCCACAAATGTAGTATAACAAAATCTGTCATTGGTGCTTAGCACATTCTCTCATTTCTGACTTTGTGTGTTCCCCTAGAATACAAAGAAATCATACCCTCGATGTGTCATCATAAAGGAACCTTCTACACAATTACAGATAAATATTCAACGAGATCTGCGCTCCCCTCTCCAGGCAATAGAAATGCTTCCGAGCTTCCCAATTTTCCTTCCCAAAACAAGAAAAAAAAAATGGTGGCATTTTTTTTTCTTGTTTTGGGAAGGAAAATCCGGAAGCTCGGAAGCATTTCTATTGCCTGGAGAGGGGAGCGCAGATCTCGTTGAATATTTATCTGTACCTGTGTGGGTTTGGAGATACTGCTGCATACCCGGCTATCTGGACCCATCCGTCTTGCGCGTGACCATAATTTTGATTTATCTTCTACACAATTAGGTTTTTTTAGGTAAATGGTTACATGCCCCTTACAATATGTATATTTTAATTCTGAAAACCGTACAAAGAAAAATAGTCCCTTAGGCTGGGTTCACACAAGCGTATAATGCGCAGCGCATCATACGCTCGTGCGATAAGAAAAAAAAGCCGTGCCGTGCATTGTTATGAATCTTACTTGATCTGGCCACACGAGCGCTAAGCGCGAGCGCGTGCAAGTGAGAACGCTGGCCATCGCATTTTTACCAACGTACGGCCGGAACAAGGTAAGTCCAATGGGACTTGCGGCACGGCGTCTTGAGGCTGGGTTTCACGAGCGTATGACCTGCTGCGCATCATACGCTCGTGTGAACCCAGCCTTAAAGAAACATTTTCTATTAGAGTGCAGTCTCTCTTGTTGGTTGTGTATAGTGATGAGCGAGCACTAAAAAGTTCGAGTCGAACCTCAAACTTTGAGAAGTTTGTCTCGGTGTTCGGCTTGGCAATCGGGTCAAACCCGAAGAAGATGTCATATACGCTACATGTCATATACATTTGGGATCACTTAGAAATTTCCTTATTTTTGAAAAAAAAGCACAGTTTTTTCAATGAAGCTAACATTAAATGAATCAGAAATACACTCTATACATTGTTAATGTGGTAAATGACTATTCTAGCCGCAAATGTCTGGTTGTTAATGCCATATCTACATAGGTGTATAGAAGCCCATTTCCTACAACCATCACTCCAGTGTTCTAATGGTACATTGTCTTTGCTAACTGTGTAAGAAGGCTATTGCATATTTTGAAAACCCTTGAAAACCCTTGTGCAAGTATGTT
>JAKJJM010045177.1:0-10670 GCA_021901965.1 Pipa carvalhoi
CAATACAGTGCTACTGATCACATGACCACAATACAGTGCTACTGATCACATGACCACAATACAGTGCTACTGATCACATGACCACAATACAGTGCTACTGATCAATTGCAGGCAAATCCGATGGTTTTTCTCATAGGGGGATTCAAATATTTTAGAAATTCAGCACTGGGTGCTGGTCCAGTGTATTACTGCCTTTGGTATGAATAGAAATAATAAGCAGGGCATCCTATGGTTCTCAATCCTCATTGTGGTATTGAAAGACAATAAGTATTGTTTATATAGAAATGAGCAAAGATCACTCTAGTTTGGTTTTGATTCCGTTGCCATGTTCTGGTTCTGTTTAGGTTCTGGGCTTTTTTGACAAAGCTTTTGGTCTTGTTTTTGCTTCTATTTTTTTAAGTGCCTAAAAAAAGAACGAAATGAACAAATTCTCCCAATATAATGTCTTTCTATGGACAATGTCAATTGTTTCAGTTATTTGGAAGTAATAATTGCTTAATTTTTCTCTGCTAAGTTTAAACAAATCCACAGTGTATAAAAACAACAGTTAAAGGGTAAGTAAACCCTGTCTATATAAAAAGCCCCATTTACTTATTGTCATGCAATATTGGATAATTGGCTTTTTTTTTTTTGCCTTCCTCTGGATCAACATTGCAGGAAAACAGGCTGAACTGGATGGACTTGTGCCTTTCTTCAGCCTTATAAATTATGTTACTATGTTACTAATATAGTGATTAATAAACTCCCGGCTTACCTCTTAATTCAGCAGAGCTCAATATTACCCTGTAACTGCTTTCTCGCTCTCAGTATCCTCCTGTAACTGCTTTCTCCCTCTCAACATGTTCCCTGCTGTGTGTAGCCACACCCCCTCCATTCCCAGACTTCCTCTCTCCACAGCCAACCGCAGAGGCGGTTGAACAGTTTTCATCTGCACATGCTCAGGGATAGGAGCAAGCTTTATAGACGGAGAAGGGAAAGGGATTCCACACAAGAACGTGCTCTCTGATTAGTGAGTAATGTCACTCGGGGGCGGGGCTTATCAGTACTGTACAGGAAGAGGCTGTACAAAGAATGGGAGGGGGTCCAGGGCTGTTTAAACAAGAGGGAAGTACTACTGATCTCTAAATCATTTTTACATTTTAAGGCTTAGGTTGGCTTTCTATATGTATACATGTCAAATATAAATAAAGTTTTATTCAAACTTTTCATACCCTTTAAAAGGGAATCTAAAATTCTAAACCCTCTTTTCCTATTTCAGTATTTATCACAAAGCAAACCTTTGTCTAACACCATATTGTTAATGTTATTATTATTTTAATGTCATTGCTTTCTGAATTATTGTTTTTTTCCAGGTTCTAGTTCAGATTTCAACAAATAAGATCTGGAAATAATTTATTTTCCTACCAGCATAAATTGCCATAAAAACACCCTTGAGGACTCTTTCAACTTCTCATGAACTGAAAAAGTTTATGTATTTTTATTCAGCTTCTATCTCTGATTGAGTCCATTGCCTTAAACTCATCACTACTGATGATCACCTTGTATAAATGTATCTTTGGTCCTTTTAAGAAATATTGTGATAAACCCAGGAGTGGAAATACAGGTAAGCTGCCCCTAGAGTACTCTACTAGAGGGGTTATTACAATCCTGTCTGGTCTCCCATTGGGCTAGATCTAGGTGTCTATTTCAACCCTCGCAACCCCTTTTATTATGCCACTGGATGAGCAAAATCTTTGGTGTGCTCCGGAAAAAGGTTTGGAACATAAAAAAATCACATCATTAAGGGGTAATGTGGATCAATTTTTTTTCTCCTCTGGACTAATAAACTTACTTTAAAAAATAGGTTGTATTTGTAATTTTTCAGTCTTACTAACTACGAATGCAACTGTCCCATTGAACATAAAATTATATGCACACCGTCATTTACACCAACTGGCATTGAGATAATATAATAGTTTGTATCATCTGTTTTATAGTTATGGTAAATAATAAATCCATAGATAAAGCACTAATGCCAAACATAGCGGCAACATGAAAACCGATCATTGGTAAACCATGCTCGAGAACAGTAAAGTTGTTGAGGCAAATTTATATTAAAATAAATAAGTTAAACTAAAATTAGTTAACACTTTTTACAAATGAGAAATTTTCCTTCTGGTATAAAAGCAGGACCAACCAAGTTGATCCAATGGATGAAGAGATATCAGAAACAAAGTAGGTAGGAAGAGGTAGGTAGAATGAGAGTGAATGGAACTGATGGACCATAAGCGTCTACACAACAGAATAAAGAAAGAAGAAAAAGGTAGAGTTTGCAAAGTGTTTCTTTGATTAATTATACTCTTTACTACAAGTAAGAGAAGATTGTGTTCCATGCCACTCACACAAACAGGGTTTAAAGACACAGCTATGATCATTAATCCAAGGTTAGAAATACATACAGCAAAATGTGTAAAATAGATAGAACTGAAGTAACAAGCCACCCCAGGCATGAATACCATTATGTGCAGTGATTAGGTCCAGGTTCAGGTAAGATCTGGTTGTGACAGAGATCTGGGTATTAGGAAGGGCCTCACAGTTGATATTGTCCCTCAAGAATATGAACTTGGTTTTCCTTAGTGAGATCAGGAATCTGTGGGGGAATTGGACAGACCAGATGCACTTGAGTTAAAACTCAGCGGCTTGTACAGATTGTGTCCTACTGTTTGTGGGAAACCAAATGACCAGGACCTAATTTAATAAAACTGACTTAACCTCTTAAAAATCAGGAACTTGGCCAATTAAATCCTGTTACAGTTAAGATATTGTCTAATTTTGAATGTATTATTATGTAAGGTATGATTAATCATTGGAGTGGGTAAAAGTATTTGCAAAAAACTGCACCCACCAAAGAAATGGCATCCAGACTAACCAGGAGTGGCTCATCCATTAGTCCAAAAAGACAGTCTCCGAGGGCCCCCCTTTGAAATTTCACCATGGATGAAGTTGCTCACTCTTTATATACCTAATACTCTGTATACATCCTTAACCACAGCTATTTCTTTATGCAGCTTGTTTTGTAAAAACAATCATTTGCTGAGGAGTAGGTCTAAAAAAGCCCAAAACATTACACTCCATTTAGACCCTCCCATTTTGTTAAATCAGCCCTGCTCCTGCTTTTTTCCTCTACCTAATAAAGCAATGAATGACTACGTGCAACATTTCAGAAAAACTGTTACATTAAATACAGAGAAGCATTTCAACAATAATATTTCTAATCTCTTACCATTGATCAGTGGAGTTGTTCTGTATGATCTTTTCCTAAATTAAATCTGGCTGCATGAAAAGATCTCCCAGTCTTTACTCAGACTGGATCACTTTAGGTGCTTAATGCAACAGCTCTTTTGAATCCCAACTCTCTTCCCAACTCTTTTGCCCCAAGTCAAAATGCATTGCTATCACTGAAAATTCTGTAAATCTGCAGAAATGGTCTTTTTTGGGAATTCAGTGTTTTTTTTATTTACTATCCTATAAAAATAATAAGTTAGCTTCTGATGTCTGAACCCTTTCTGTTGTGTGTTGGTAGGGTAGATGTGATTCTGAGCCACTGAGTGGGATCAGTGCAGAGACTTTCATTGTATTTATCAGTAAACTTAACTTCAGCAAATCTCAAAGGGAATGCCTTTAGTTCCTACAGATGCTGGATACACTTAATCCCCCAGGCTGCATGAGTCAGCATTTCCCAGATGTATAATTTGGTCTAGAGATATTTTATTTTTTGTAGCTTTTGTATTTTGCATATCTTTTTTTTTTTTATTAAAATGGGAACTGTCAACACCTTAAACTACAACATATCTTAAAATAAATCGAAAGCTTCCACGTGACTTGGTATAACATAGTTCTATGAGCTTCACTAATCACTTTTTTCTAATAAGTTTTATAATTTAATTGTTTGCATTTTAGTAAATCTCTTCTTTCCATTACTGCTTCCTGTCCCCTCTACTGGCGATAGAGAGAACTTCCTGTGGGCCTCCATACTAGGCATTAGAGCATTTCATTGAAACTCCTCTAGTCCAAGCAGATTTTATTGCCTCTACCCACACATTTCATAAGGCAGATCCTTATGTTTCAGTACGATTTTGAGCTTGGGGGCCATGACCAGGGAGTCTCCTTGCCGCAAAGCCCATACCCCCTTGTGGGGGTTAAGGATGAAGACCGGGGAATCCTTAGGCTTCACACCTGTGGTGGTAAGAGGATCTGCCGATTCCTTTGACAAAAAGTCTCATGATAATTTTTTAAGGATTACAGTCTATGGTCCAAGATCAAAAATGTGAGTCCTTTTAACATTCTCAAGACTCTATTAAATTAATGAGAAGAGATGGAATATAATAAGTCTTGGTCACAGTACATTTTAGAAATTCATCTCAAAATACAATATTTGGCACATTCCCCATAATGATTTTTAAATCCTAGGATACCAATTCCAGTTGATACAAAATGTCCACTGTAGATTAAATTCTACACAACTTTTTCCCTTTGATGTATATTCATTAGAAGTTAATCCCCTGGATCACTGTTGTATCAAGAACATTTCTTAAATTAGATTAATATAAACAAATCATAGCTTTGAATTTAAAAAAAAATGACAGTAGAAGGTGAAAGTTGATTTGGTAACTGTACTAATTGTCAGACAGCCAAGAAGAATAATTTTAACTAAGTATAAATAATTGGCTGGGCAACACCTGGAATACGGGGAAGAGTTTTGGGCACTGATCTATATAAAATATATGGAGCATCTAGAAGAGGTTCAGGGGATGGCTTGTAGAGTGTATTGTATATAAGAAAGTCTATAGAAGTTAGATTTGCCCATTTTATAAATAAAAGGGATAAGACCCTGGGTATAAAATCTAGATGATTGCATTGATAAAATACATGTAGGCTTGCCCAAATTAAAACTATTCTATGTTAATATGGGTAGTATTATAAGTAAAACATTTCCCTTGCTCTTTGGTAATGTAGGTGTAATATACTCTATTCAAGTGCTGTTTGGATGTAAACATAACCCATTTATTTGGTACATACCCATTTAATTCAGATTTGGGTCTTTTTGAATAGTTATCCAGCACATTAGCAGGGGACGATACTCTTTTTGTTTCCCTGCGGTGTTGATCAGCTTTGTTGTCTGCGCATAGCTTCTCCTTCATGACCTGTATGTCATCACAACAGGTATGGCACCTTCTAAGCATGCATGGAAATCCACACATGCGCAGTGCAGCGTTTAGACTATAGTTTGGCGACCGCATTTTGTATTATAATGTGGGTTGGCGCATTTTGGCGTTATAACTTGGAACACCAAAAACACATTATAGAGGTATGCTGGGATAAGACAAAAATGAGGGACAAATATCTGGAACGGTACTTCCGCTTCTGGTTTTGATACATAATGGTGGGAAAAAACTTCTGATATAAATAGAACCCTTCATATGGGAATCAGACACACCACTATTTGGAAAATATTTACTCTCCTGAGGAAGCTACTGACAATAAGTGGCGAAACGCGTAGAGAGAGAGAAGTGTTTTTATTCATTATATGCGCTTTACCACTCTATATTTGTGAATATAATTCTTCCATTATTTACCATTATTAAAATTGGAATATTACACTATGGAGGCGTTTTTATTGTTTTTTATGTATGAGGAAATTTGCTATGCTGCCTAATCTCATAATTTCTGAGGACATCAGTTCTACAGTCAACAGAAATTTTTATTCAAGGCTATCTGCTATTAGATATTTGGTGAGCCTCCCAACATTAGGGGATTTTGTATACCACAATTTTTAAGGTGGTGATACTATTCATTTGGTGCACCCTTCCTTTTTATCCTTCTTTGGGTTTTCGATTAAGGTCTCCTCTGGTTTTTTTGCTACATTGATAAAGCACTATTAGTGCGTTTTTGCGCTCTTTTTCTTGCTTTAGGTTTTTTGCTGAACACTGAATGATTTGGGAATACATTTCGGAATCAGAAAGAGCTGCACTGGAAAATCCTATTGGACTTCAATCAAAATCACAAAGTCACATATATGTTTTATATTCTCTGTTTGGTCACTTTGTTTAGAATTTATTTCTTTATCTAAACACCACCACTGTTATGAAGTTTTTGTTTTTCCAAATTAAATGTTAATCAAGTTTAAATTACAAAAAGAAGAAAGAAGACGATGACCTAACATGGATTACTTCATGACCAAAGATGAGTCATGGGTCAGAAGAGAAGACATGAAAAAGTTAAAGGACACGTGTAAACCTGGTTGTATTCCACATTGCAGCACCATTAGGTACAAAGGGAAAAGTTTGCCCTTATTTATTTAACATGTTTAGCAGTTGGACTGTGTTCCATTGAGGTTCCAAGCTGACGTAAGAAACTTTCAGTAAGGTTCTAAAGGTTCAGTGAGGTTATTAAAAAAAAAAATTAGAGATCCGTTGGATCTGCAGTGTCAATTTCATCTGACTAATCTGAATCTGAACCGCACTTCCTGTTAAATATGTGTCCAATTTCCATGTCCTCAATGATCAAATTATCCTCTCCAAAAGGAAAGGCATCTACCAGCTTGGCTTGTCTCCATGACTTTAATGAAAGCCACCCTTATGGCATTCTGCCAGATCCAACAAATTCATAGCTGCCCTGTGCTCCTGCATTATAAATCAGTGAAATGCTACCATATTGTAATATTTACATGATGGCAGAATTATAAAAATACAAATATGTACAATATAGACCAGCAATTTTTACGTTACAGTATAAGCTTGTATAAGGTATTATTTCCCTGCTTATTGTTTATCAACCAGTCCTGTCTTTTGGGGATGATCTCCCTTCTTTAAGCCTTTGCCTGTCTGTAGAGCTAGTACACTAGATTTAAAACCAAGGAGAAGTAAAGACTCGTCTAGGGTGATTCTGAAGGGGAGAAATACTTACCAAAAAGGCAGAGTTTTGATGTAAAACTGTGATTTTGAACAGGGAGTGAAGAGGGCCACAGAGTTTCAAACAGCAGAAGACATCAGCTTGATAGTAACAGCAAGAGGCAGCACTGGAGAGTAAAACTGAACGTATCTGTACTCCTCTCCCTTTCAAATCACCTCTTGACCAAATGTGCCTTTACTTTAATGATATGGAGGGACAATCCCCATTTTCTTGAAAGGAAAAAAATATTTTTGCATGACCCGTTGAATTTCATTGTTCTTCAGGCTGTAGATCAGAGGATTTAAAAATGGTATTATAACAGTGTACAGTATAGATAAGAACTTATTTAGATTGAATAACCTTCCACCAGAGGGCACTAGATAGATAGCAATAGAAGTGCCATAATATGTGCACACCACGGCAAGGTGGGAACTACAAGTAGAGAAAGCTTTCTGTCTCCCAGTTGATGATGGGATTTTAAGTACAGTGTAAAAAATACCAATATAAGTTGTAATGATGAAAGTTAATTCTAAACCAAGTTCTGGGGTGCCAATTATAAATATTGTCATGTGAACAAGAGTGGTATCAGAGCATGAAAGCTGAATAAGAGGAATAAAGTCACAGAAAAAATGGTGAAGTATGTGCGAGCCACAGAAATCTAAATTATTTATCATAATGGTAACAGTAATTAAAAGCATAGAACCCATAAGCCAAGGACACGCAGCCAACTTTAGGCAAAGTGGCAAACTCATTATGGATGTATAATGCAGTGGTTTACAAATGGCCAAGTATCTGTCATAGGCCATCACAGTTAACAGAAAACACTCTACAAATAAGCTGGTACAAAGTGCGAAGAACTGTGTCAAGCATGCAGAAAAGGTCACTTGGGTCCTATGATTCCATACTGCAGGTAAAAGGGATGAGCAAACAGATGTGCTTATCATGATGTCAGTAATAGACAACTGACTAAGGAAGAAGTACATGGGTGAATGGAGAAGATGTTGAGTGGTGGCAACCAGCACAATCATCAAAAGATTCCCAACAATGCAGACTAAATAGATCCCAAGAAGAACAAGAAAAAATACAGTTTTGAAGTTATGTAGATCCTGAAATTCCAGAGTGAAGATTTCCACGAGGGTTGATTGATTCTGTGTAACTTCCATTTGAAAAGAGTTAAGCACGAATAAAATATCTTTCCGTAAAGTTCTGCTAATTTTTCTATTGTTCAGTTGCTATAGCTTGTGATATGGGTGTAGGTATCTGGTATTGTAAGTAGCGTTTTGCTCCAGAAGCAGAATTTCTGGGAGGCATGTTATATATTATACCTGAGGCTTAGTCACTGGACATGATATGTACGGTAAGACTGAATGGGAGAATCCTGTAGATCCTGATGGTTGGGACTTCTTGATTATAATGAATAGGCATGATTATTATACTGATTCTATAAGTGACATATGTGTATTACTAAGAATGAAATATACAACAATTACTACATGTTTACACTGTAATGAAAACATACATTATTGATTAACAATGGCACTTTTCATCTTATGAATCACCTTTTGACCTATGAGGGGCTGAAAAGAACCCAGAATGATTTTTGCTTTCAACAACAGTGATCAACTCCCACAAGCAGAGAAGCTATAAGGTACCAGTTGATAACTATAGGTTATTTCTTACCATGCGCTGGTAGATGTCTCTCCTACGTCAAGCATACAGCCTTTTAAGATTTCATCCCACGGGCAACTGTTTAGACACTGTTTGTTCAAATGGAAAGTCAAAACCCCCTTTGCTTTGGAACGAGTTAATTTTCTCCCTCAGCATTTGATTTAAACAAAAGTCAGTTTAAAGTAAGTTGTCCATGATCTCCCATTATACGTATTTATATTATACATTAGCTTTAATGGCTGCCTACAACTGAATTATTTAATTAACTTGCTAGTTTGTGGTCTCATACTTCCATCTGCAGGTTTTTCTGTTTATTTCTGGTAGTTTTGTTCATTAGATGTAGGCTTCAGGTGACATTCATAAGGAAGCACAGAGCCAGTGCCAAAAGACCATTATTCAGTGCTCCTGGATTGCTGAAGGACCAGTCAATGAGCTTTTAAAAGAATGAAATCAGGCTAGGGTCTTTGGAGTATCTCTTCCTGGGTTGGAATTTTAATATACTTTTTTCAACATCCTGAGGGTTGTGTAGTTCCTACTAAATATTTAGGCATAATCCTGCTACTTCCATTTTTACTAGTGCCTCATCCACATTTTCTCTAAACAACACCTCGGGGGTTACATAACCACTTATACGTTAAGCTTAGTAGGTCCAAGGGATTCTCCTTAATAGTGTTGTTGAACAAATTATTAATCACACAGAACAGGTGTGAGATTTAATCACAGATGATCACAAACTTGACACAGATCCTAATTCCAGCACCGTCCATAGTATCTCTATAAGGACCAGTACTAAACCTTATTACCACTTGGTTGTGCAAAGCTGCTACTAACCTAAAACATGGATAGTACAACTATTACACTCTATTAAAAAGGATATTCTACATCAGGTTATGAATTCTTTGCACTATCCCTAACCCCCAATTAGACTAAAAAAAACTTAGAAGCATGATGGAATGGACAAGACACAAGTCCAGATGATTTGATTGGCAGTACTTCTACTAGTGATTGTTTTTGAAACAATATAAGTCACACAAATACATACCTGGGTATTATATTAGTCATCAGTTTGCTCCATGTAGGATAAGTACAATGGACACATTAAATCTGCATTGATTTTTACTATAAACTTGCTTACTAAATCAATAGGTCACACCAAAAGCTTCATTGAATGGGATTCCAGTCTATTGAGTTTATCTTACATTATAGGAAAAAGTATATACGTATGTATTTCTTATCCGGAAGAAAACCCCTGATACCATCTGTTATACAAAGGACACAGAAAGTAATCATGTTTAATAATAAATGGATATGTATGTTAGTGGGATCCAGAGAAACTCATTGGGAGCTTTTCACTACAGAGATCTAGAGCCGAGTATTTATAAGCACTGTGGGCTCCAGTTTATGGGATTTGACGCTCATTAAGATTAACAAGGGACTTGTTAAAGTAAACTCCCAGATGACTGAAAATTATTCTTCTTACTTCCAAAAATATTAGATATAGATAATGTATTTTATGTCATTCGAATAATTACAATGTGTGAATTAGGCCCAAGCTAATTTTCAGCTAGGAATGAGAAATTGATTGTTGATATTTGCACATGGAGTCATGAATATTTTCCTCCTCTAACTTTTACCATTAGGCTTCTGCATCTTCCAGTAGATGGTACTGCCCTTTCAGTGACTGTTGTTAGAAGAAATGGTTAGCATTACCACCCAGCTGGACATATAGATGGTTCCCCTGCAGGAGCCAATTGGTGATGTAATGCAAATTAAGTGCGCTGAGGCTTAATAAGACGTTGCTCATTAAGTCCAGGGCCACACTGGATGGTTTTAATTTTGTCTTGCAGCATAGGCAGCTCTTATTACCCTTCTATCTGTGTATGTAGGCCTTCCTTCCATTTAGTTTGTAAGCTCTATGGTGCAGGGATCTCCAACCTCTTGTGTCAACCACAACCCGGCACTTAAAGAAGAACTATAGTGCCCATATAACTGCCCACATACATATAAAACTCCTTTATACTAAGCCAATTGCTACCACAAATAGTTAAAAAAAGTTTAGGGAAGGGTTAATT
>JAKJJM010045217.1:0-10952 GCA_021901965.1 Pipa carvalhoi
TATATATATATATATATATATATATATATAATTCTTTATCTAAAATAATAATAGAATTCAGCTAGCATTATAATGAACTTGTTCAGCAGTTTGAATGATAAATTTTCAACTTTATGATTTTGAAGTAGTAATTGCTGTCTAACTTAAAAGAAGACCTAATGCTGAAATTAGGATGTAGACTATTTAAATGTATTCATAGGGCTAATGGAACCAGCTGAGCAGAAGTGTAGATCAAACGCTAGAAATTCAGGGAACCTACGCCTAGTTTTTAACTCAAACAACTGAATTGTCCATAACTGTGGCTTTATGTCTCATCTACTTTTTTTTATTTTATATGTTTAAGAAAGCAAAATCTTTCTTCAGTTATTTAGAAGTAAATGTCTTCAAAAATATTTTCTGCTTTCATGTAATACAGCAGACTACAATGAATTCTCTACTGCTATTCAGTGCACATTTAAACACATTTTATATAAACTTTGCAGAATGATAGAGCTATGTGTTGGGATGAAAGGAATAGAGCTGCCAAACTCTTGTATAAACCTAAACACATCAAATTCAATGGCTACTAGTAGATTAGCTTAGCTGCATACCACATGCAGTTTGCTATCTAAACAGACACTTCTTCTCCAAACAGATACTCCTTGCATTTTCCATTACTTTTTTTTAAAAGCTAAATTTTGGCATGTATGCTACTGCCGTCCCAAACGTGATGAATACTGTAACCAGGAACACTTACAATATAAATAATTTAGCATGCAGGACGGTGATTATTTACATTTCAACTTAATAACTACATCACTGCTTTTTAACTTTAAAAGGGTTATACATTGTCTTGAGGTGTTTTTGACTCTGCTCTCTCCATCTCTAAGGACATTGCTACTAATGCTAAAATCTATCAATTTTTCCTCCATAACATTGCCAAGAACCGGTTCTTTCTCTCCCAGGCCACTGCTAACACCCTCAGGCATGTCCTCTTCTTATCCCGCTTAGATTCCACCTCTCCCCACTCCAGTCTATTCTAAATAGTGCTTTTATATGCCTGAACAATTTGCTTCTAAATGTGAGTTTATCCACTTTCTTTGAAATTAAATTGCTAAAAGCCATCTACACTATTGTGAACTTTTTCCTTACTAGCAGTCTACAAGCCACATATTACTCTTGCGAAACTCAAAGTTTTTCCTGAAAGCAGATGAACAATATCTTGTATGTGAGTGCATCTTTCTCAATATTCAATTTATATGGACATACTGCACTATTTGTGCTTTTGTTTTTGTTTTACTTCTCAAAAGGGAAGTGCAATCTTTTTAAGTTTTAGTTGAAAAACAAATAATTTATCCTTTTGGCATTTAAAGTACTACACACTGTTGCCCCTTCCTACTTGTGAGCCCATATATTCCTATCCAGCTTATCTCTGTAATTCCATACCTCTCTATTTCTGCCAAGAACAATCCCTCAATTTTCTCAAAACTAAACTAAAATCCTACATCTTGAAGCACAAGCACTAGTTTTCATGTTCTCCATTTTATTCTTAAGCATCTATTTATCCTTTTGATTGGCACTTATATGCTAATGAACTAACACTTTATGTTACTGCAGTTATTACCCTCCTAACTGTGTATGTAAGACTGTAAGTTCTATGGGGCAGGGACCTCCATCCCTTTGTTTCAATCACCACCTGGTAATTTATAAAAGTGAAAAGGTTTTTTGAGTTGGTAAACATGGTGAAATATCGGCAATATGTCACTGTTCTAATTTTTTTTCACCTAAAATTGTTTGCCTAACTTAGGCTGGTGAAAACCCATTATTCCCTATGGATCTGGGACAGTTATTTTGCTTTTTTTCACATCAAAACAGATTGTCAATATTGATATCAGTATGCAATAGAAGGTGAACTGTACTGAAAACAGTGCAAAGTGTGCTGATTTTGGGGATCAATATTTATTGATATCAATCCTTACCAATATCGGCAATTTTTTTATCAGTCATTTATAAATTAGCAGAATGAAAAGCTCAGTGAATGCAAAAATAGCATTGAAAAGTATTGAAAAACAGTAAAACTATTAAAAAAATTCAAAATGACCTTCATAAATTTACCCCTTAGAATGATGTAGATCTTCATGATTTTATGCTTGCAATTAACTTCATGGGCGAAGGTTATTAAGCCCGTAAAGACTCGATGCGAGTCTTTGCGGGCTTAATCACGCGAGAATTCTCGCCCGAAAATTCTTGCGAGAGCACCTAGCGGGGATCTCGATTGTGCTTCTCCGCAATCGAAATCTTTCACCCAAAAGTAGCCATAAGTCCTATGGCTACAAAATTTTCGGGCGAAAGATCTCGATTGCGGAGAAGCGCAATCGAGATCTCGCCTGATGCGCTCATGAGAATTCTCGCGCGATTAAGCCCGCAAAGACTCAATCAAGTCTTTACAGGCTTAATAACTTTCGCCCCATGTGTACTATGTTAATCACAATCCCATGTGTCTATTATAATTGCATTGTTGAATTGTACCCTGCTGGGTAACTTAGTGGTGCTTTATAAATGACAAATATACATACATATCAGAAATAATAGCATTATTGTATATAATCAGAATATTAATGACAGTAAACCCCAATTATGATCAAGGTGCATAATATATGTAGAGGAACACTGAAAATGACCTTTGATAGTTCTTACAAATGATTTAGATTTTATCTTCTTCATTCAGTCAACTGCCGATGAATTACAGAAATGGAAGTGTTACAGTAATGCCTTGTTATAGATGTTTATTCAATATGTGTAATATTATTACACACCCTTCCAGTCTGTCAAACCTTTGCTGGGGGGTAACTGGTCCATGATCCAGCAAAGTTTGGGGACCACTGTTATAGAACTTCTACTCACATCATCCTCTAGCAGATATAAAATGCTAGCAATGATTGCAGCAATTCTGTTCTGTAACTGACTTGTAATTCTTTCATTTCACTTTACTTTTAATGTCAAAGTAAATTAAATTTATCTTAACAGTAGACAAACTAGACTATTATTTTCTGTATAAAACATGGCTTATTGGACTGGAGGGGGCAAACACAATTTAAAAAATAATTACTTCTTCAGGATCTTTTGGCATTTCAGTACTGAGAATGCATTTATTTGCTTCTTCTCTTCTTGCAGACCTCAGCAGATCTTCTATGAATCCTTTCTCTGACATGTACTGTACTTTTATATTTAGGTATACCACATACCAGTCTTTTGTGTCTACTTATCCAGCTTTATTAATGCCTTCATGTTAAAAATTACCAGCCTGTGGCAAAACTGGGTTAGCGGATGGGTTACAAATAATAGAAATTATTACATTCTTAGGCAAAATGAGTAAAGAAATTAAAAATTATAATGGAGTCAAACTTCAGTTCAGAGGTAAGGCAATGAGAAGGAATGAAAGCTTTAAAATAATAAGACTAATAACAGAAAATAATATAAGATGCAGTGTATACACTGAAGTGCATCAACTGAAGAAGATAAAATAACATAACCCAGAAGAAGTTAATTTACTTTAAGAAAAAATTGATCCAGTGGTATCACTAAGATGTGAAGTGCTGATGCGAGAGTATGCTGTTAAATTTGAAGGACATGGAACTACAGAAATGTATCTATATGTATGGCTTAATGCTAATCCTTGCAATAAAGAATGTATCCTGAAGGACACATGTAACTTTGTGGGAATTTAGATGTTATTGATTTCTTTGGAAGGTAAGAAAGTAAACGCAGTAATTGTGGGTAAATAGTAGAACCTCCAACATATAATCAATGTTTAAACATAGAAATAGAATAAAGTATTTAAAAAAAGGAAAGTATTATACATTAGTTACAATTTAATTATGATGGTATCAATATGGTATGGTATAAGGACTGACTGTAACATTTATCAAGTTGGCTATTGGACCATTCCATTTGTGTTTTAAAATTTGGTTTGAAACGTTAAAAGTGAAAGCAAACCCAGTAAGTTTAGCTTTGGAAACGGAAAATGAAATGGTAATGGCAATGAAATTAGTAAAAATGTCGTTAATGAAAACGCTGAGACAGTTGTTATTAGACGATGATAATCATGCCTCTTATTTATTTTCATTACTCAACCTTTACTATCTTATTTTTTTGCGTTACAGATCCAAATCCAAATTCAATCTGAAAACATTGTGACATACTGTGTATGCTGTTTGCATTATATGTTTTCTGCAGAATCCAGTCATAAACATTGCAAAGCCATTGCAGTAACTTCTACATGAGATCCAAAAATCAAATGTCCCAATTAGAATTCCAGTTGAAAAAATATATTTTATTGTGCCATATCCACACGTAATGTTTCAGGGGAAACTGTGCCTCCCTTCCTCACCTGATAAAGGGACGTTGTAGGTGGATATGGCACAATAAAATATTATATTTTTTCAACTGGAATTCTAATTGGGACATTCGATTTTTTTATGTTATTGAGTTATCAGATGAGGTGATAATATTGAATGTTTCTGCTGGCTACACACATTCTCTTTTTCTTGTTTACCAGCAACTTCTACATGTCCATTGTGCCATTCTAGATGCCATTTTATATGTCAATAGTCTGATACTATCTAGACTAGTGGTGTGTATATGTGGCTGCCATGTCATTAAACAGTTTCTGTTTATTAATGGGTATATAAACCCTGTTTATAAAGAAAGCCCCATTTACCTATTGTCAAGCAAAATATCAATTAAGAAACTCTTGGCTCACCTCTTAATTCAGCAGAGCTTAATATCCCCCTGTAACTGTTTTGTCCCTGTGAACAATTTCCCTGCTGTATGTAGCCATGCCCCCTCCTTTTTCTGACTTCCTCTCTCCACAGCTGACTGCAGAGGTGGTCGAACAGCTTTGATCTGCTCATGCTCAGGATTAGGAACAGGCTTTTTAGATAAGGAGAAGGAAAATGGATTCCGCACAAGACCATGCTCTCTGTATAGTGAGTGATGTCACTCAGGGGGCGGAGCTTATCAGCACTATACAGGAAGAGCTTGTACATAAAACGGCTGTGGGAGCAGGTCTGTTTAAACAAGAAGCAAGTACTACTGATCCCAAAATCATTTTTATATTTTAATGTTTAGGCTGGCTTTCTATATGTATACATGTCAAATATAAATAATGTTTCATTCAAACTTTTCATACCCTTTAAGTTCTTATCTGGTGAGACTCATTGTTATGTAAATCTACCAATATAATTTCTGCAAAAAACATCCCTAAATATTCTTTTTAACTTGCCATAAAACTATATGGAGAAAATGTACAAAATTATATTGAAAAAGAACAGTTTTTAGGTCATTATGTTATGTTTTTATGAACCACTTTGAGCCTCAAAGTAGTTATAAATTAATTTAAAGCCTACTGGAGTTTTTTTAATGACTTATTATGTTGGAGGACCAGAAAAGCTTTAGAAAAGATCCAAAATTTAAGTAGAGTAATAGATTTATTTACATTAAGGTAATCTTGTCAAGTCAAGAATACCTTTAGGCTCTCTGTTTACTTAGATAATATTATCTAGTATATGTAATACTTCCAAAAAAAAGATAGATCATTTTACTGTATATAGTGATGCTGGTGTAAAAAGCATGTCTTGATTTAGCCCCAGTTTCCATACAACATTTTGTTACAATTGCCTTTAGTAATGAAAGAGTTGTCACTATAAGAGTAACCCTTGCTTTGTCATATAAATAATGGACAAATGCTTGGACTATATAAAGCCATTCCCAACAGATTACATACTAGAATGAGAAATATTTTAGAGAAGGAATGCTGAATTTGCATAATGAACTACTATATCCCGATTAAAGCTTTTATCAAAGCTACCTGAAAAGCTATTATAAGATATGGATTTAGGTTAATTTCCAAGTTAAAATCATCACATTGTTATAAATTTGTTCAAGACACCATGGACAGTCTGAAGCCTCAACAGGAGGCACG
Source organism: Pipa carvalhoi (assembly GCA_021901965.1). NCBI lineage: Eukaryota > Metazoa > Chordata > Amphibia > Anura > Pipidae > Pipa > Pipa carvalhoi. Next base: position 5,963 of record JAKJJM010045217.1, read on the forward strand.
GAAGGATAGTACTCATGCTAGGTTATTCTCTTGCTGCTTAGTCCATTTGACTGTCCCAGGTAAGCTAGGCATGGAGTCCAATAAGCGTGCCCTACAGATGTTTTCCTACAGGCTGGGGAAACAGCAAAAATGTCTAAACTGGGATTCCTGCTGAGAGGGTAAAATAGCAAGGAAATCAGAGTTTACTAAATACCTGGAGGTGTCCAATGCGATTTTTCGGACTTTCATGAATAAGCCCCTCACTCCCTTCTAATAACAGAAGTCCTCAAGTCCCCTTATCATTTTTGTTGATCTTTTCTGAAAATTTTTGCAGAAATTGGACTGCATATTTAAGGTGAGACCTTACCAGAGAATTACACAGTGACAAAATTATATCTTCTTCTCTTAAATCAATCCCTCGTCTGATACAAAAAGTACCTGGATAGCTTTGGAAGCCACAGATTGATATTGCATGCTATTGTTTAGTTTTTTTGTCCACCAGAACTGGTAGATTTCTCTCTATTATACTTTCACTTAGTTTTATTCCACCTAAGGTGTATAATAGTAGAAACTGTTTAGACCTCAAATGAGTCATTTTACACTTGTCTATATTAAATCTCATTTTCTATGTTACTGACCAGTCATTTAATATGTTGAACTCAAACTATTTGCCAAATTCCTCCATGTATGTTATTTCACTACAAAGTTTTGTGTTATCTACAAAAACAGAAACTGTATTTTGTATTCCAAGTTCTATATCATTTATAAATAAGTTAAACAATAATGGTCCCAACACAGAGCCCTGGGATACACCACTTATTAATATCCAAGTAATGATTATTGATCAAAACTTCCTAGATATTACCTTTTAGCCTGCTTCCAATCCATTTGCAAAATGCAATATCCAAATCAATGGACTTTATGTTACACAACACACAACAGGCATTTGTGTGGAACCATGTGAAATTTTTTTCTACAGTAAATAAGTCACAACTGCAAACTACAGCATTTAGGTAATTCATTTTTAAAACAATATTTGCAATCAAATAATGTTATGCTTTTAAGTTTATAGAGTGACCAAATATATATTTTTTTATGAAAATATCAAAATATAGTAGTCTACCCATGCTAGATCATAAGCCTATTAAGAGACGAAATGACCCATCTGATATAATTCACATGAAATTAGTTACATAATTAGTAAGGTTGAAAAAAAGATCCATCAAATTCAGCACAGGTTTAAAAAATTATACATCTGAATAATTTGACAAAAGTAGTAAAGTCTTCAAATACAAATGAAAACCCTTGTGTGAAAAGTATGTAAACAATTTAATAAGTGATTTAAACTCCCTGTGTATAATAGCAATATCTTGAACTATTTATTCTCCTCAATTTATGCACTACAGTCAATTTATTTGAAATTAAATATGTTGTATAAAATATGACTTCCTGCTACAGTAAATCTAAGGGGCATATTTTTCGAAGAATGAATATTCCTCCAGAAGTGAATTTGCCACACTACATGACAATTCACCTGTACTGTAGAGAAGTCAGTTGTGGATATTCACTAAACAGCAACTTGTCCCTGTTACCAGGCCTCAGGACTGATACTCCACTTGATGAGCGAAGGACAAGGTGAAATTGAAAGAAATGTATTATTCATTTATATAATTTTAGGGACATGGTGAGGTTGACGTCATTGCACTTCACTGGGGGAATTCACATCAATTTGCATGACTTCATGTCCTACTTCTATTCAACTGATTATGTTACACAATGATCCTGACAGTGTTCTTCACTGTCCACTTGTTTGACAAGTCTATCCACTGCTTCATGTCTAAAGAGAAGTGAATTTGTGACTATTTTGGTGATATGACTTGAATTGTAGCAAGGTGAATTTGGACTTTAGACAATAAGGCCCACAATGTTCGTATGTATATAATCTGTGGAGAATTGTTTCAAGTGAATTATTGAATTTTTCTATTTATTTATTTACAGTTTTGTTCTCTATAGTAGTGTTATAGCTAGTTGTCTCTGCAGTATTCTGATGTGAAAGTAGTTATTTACAAGGTAGTTGGTCCCTTGGCTTTTTGTTTTCTAGTTCTACATGAACAGCACACTCAAGCATTCTAAATCAAGAGATTTCTTACAATTCTCCCTGCCCACAGTCATTAGGAGGAATATCATACTTCAGGCTACTATGTTCAATAATTCTTTTATGATTGGGTTACTGCTGTATTACATTGCCTGTCATGATGTCAGTGAGAAACAGTTCGCTGTGTACCTTCTATAAAATCTTTTAAGAGAACTCTGGCAGGTCTGCTTGTTTATAATTTTCACATTCACTATCTATCCATCTGTCTATCCGTCTGTCTATCCATCTGTCTGTCTATGGGGCTAATTGCCTAAAGGGTGAATTCACCTCACTACAATTTGAGTCGCATTTCCAAAATAGTTGCAGATTCACTTCTCATTATTAACTAAGTGGCAAATAGACTCGTCGAACAAGCAAACAGCGGTGATCGCTGTTGGATGAATTTTGTGGCATAGTCAGGCGGATAGAAGTAGAATGCAGAGCCCTGCTATCACTTTTCTAAAGTGGTGCAGGATTCCTGGATGTGGGGCAACTCATCACCATGAACGCATTAATAGATAAAAGGAATGCGTGCACACAAAATGATTCTGGTATATATCCTTTTTAATGGACCGTGGGTGCAATATGCAGGAGTAATGTTTCAGTGGTATAGACCACCCTGACTAGTGGTAGCATACAGTTTATTTAATTTGAATTAAATCCACACTGTTAACTTTACCTGATCTAAGTAAAGTAGTGTGATGCTGTACAACAAGCAGAAACAAGTTGAATATAGGTGATACCGTTTATTGGCTAACTGAATAGAAGGTAAATGCAAGCTTTCAAGTCTACTTAGATCTCTTCTTCAGGCATGGTGCTACACTCTACTGCTGCTGTACAACAGCAAATGTCCAAGATAACACAATTACCTTTTTCTATAAGAGAGGTTCTTTATTGTTGCCACAGCTATATATAATACAGTAGTACTGACATAAGCATCAAACACAGAATTATAACATTTACTGGGCAGAAATGAAACATGAAATGTCCATGAAAGTTTTTATTCATCCAGGTCAGGGTGTCAATAGTGGAAGTAAATTAAATGAGCTGGAAATGGGTTGTTGTGTTTACTTGAAGACATTTAAATAATCATCCAAGTGGCTTCCTCTGGATGGAAGGAAAATTTGAAAGCATAATGGGTTATTTAGTCACTTTAATCTAATCATCATGGTGCCATAAATGTTAAACCTGGTGCAAACTGTCCATGCTGAATGGGAGGAGCTCTGAACATTACCTAAGTAGAGGTTTGCTTAGCATAATTTAGTCACCATGTTATAAATCAACTTCCATAACTGAAGGTGTGAAATATTGTAGCGTGATAGTAACCAAAGTGCACATGCTACCCACGTCAATGGTAGAAGATAAAAACATATCCACACAGTATATTATAATGCGGCTGGCATAGAAGTAGTAGGTCCAGAGGCATATATTTTGTTATCTTCATGCCACATCTAAGAATACCTAAATGCAAACTGAAATCCCAACTCATAGTTCAAACATTACAGGCATATCAACCTTGCCTGTGTGCATATGCACCCTAATGCTATTTAAATAAATTATGTTCTGTTTCTACTATATGTACAAGTTTCTGCAACCAGTTTTGCATCTGTACTTTCTCTGCCTGGAAATGCTAAACTTTGAGAGGCATATTTATACAGATTGGCACGACAGCTATAATCCCTTCTGTTGGGAAACAAATGGAAGAAATACATTTCTGGAATGTTTTGATCCCTTAATTAGGCTTGTATGTGTTCCCATGAGTTATTGCTGTCATACTCATAGATGAATAGATAGACAGACAGACAGACAGATGCATCCAGGACCCTTTTAACTCCTTTAGTGAATTCATCATTCCAACTTTTGAACAACATCCACAAGCAGAGAGTTCCACAGAGAGTAGACATAGACTGTGTGAAACACATAAGATTTTTTTTTGGTTATGTGTGACTTCCTTTTATGTCATTTTAAATTCGTCTTGAAGTCTTATGCTACACTTGAAATGCTGGTCATTTTTATACAGCAAGTCTTCTCTGACAAATTCTTACATCTTATGAAGTTAAACAGATTCAGATTATTCTGCACCCACTCCACCAACTGCCATATTGGGACATTCTAAACACAGAAGTAGCAAGGACTGACTGGAAGTCCAGCAAGTCTCAGATCTATGACACAGTGACATCTATACTATTAACAGGTGCAAACATTGTAATGTTCACTAAATCATGATAAGCCGACCAGATAAGCAAAGCCATCAAGTCATGATACATGACATGCTCTTACAAGTGCTTATGCCTGCTAACCTTTTATGTATCCCCCAAAAGCTACAATTGACATGAACTAAAATTTCAACTGCCAACAAAGATTACCAGTGGCATATCAGATTGCAGAGCTGCCTTGCAATAAATTTCCTAACTGAAAGTGAATTTTAATTAGTTTTAGGAGGGGAGCATACTCAGTTATTGAGCATAACACTTGACTGAGGGATGAGGGGCTAGGATACTGTAAACTTGTGATTTGACTGCCAGAAACATGGTTAGACCATCCATTGACTGGACAGTCTAACCACATAGCTGCAATTGCATCTTCATTTTACCATATTCACACTATCACTTTCAACTTCACTTGAAAACTCTCATATAATCACACACCTTTACTCAAGCCCACACATCGATGAAAAACACTTTTTAACACTTTGCTCAAACATTGAAAGGTTTATTCAACAAAGTGTGAGTTCACCAGGCATAGTGAATTAGGGCGAAAGTTATTAAGAGCTCAAAGACTCGATTGAGTCTTTGCGGTCTTAATCGCGCGAGAATTCTCACGATGGCATTGGGCGAGATCTCGATTGCGCTCCTCCGCAATCGAGATTTTTCGCCC
>JAKJJM010045246.1:0-16499 GCA_021901965.1 Pipa carvalhoi
TTTTTTTTTTTTGCATGTTTTGTAATCTATTTGTGCTATATTTTTTATGAAATTTCTCTAAATTATCCACTTTATACTATCAAAACTTATGGTTAAGGCTAGGTGAGTCATACTGAACAGGTTTCAAGTGATTGAAAAAAATGTCATTAAAAATTTTCTATTAAAAAATAAACTCGTGGTTTAAGAAAGTGTGAAAATGGAATAAACGTTTGAGAAATATACTAATGTAATATGCTAATTAGTTCTAGTTTTCCCACAAAGAAGTTTTGAATGTTTCACTCCTTCAAGTCCTGTTTTCCTAGAGATCTGCGCAGGTACCCAAATTTCTTTCTGTTTGCTGTACTGATAGATGTCGTATCTATGCTGAGGCTTAACAATTATTAGAATTTTTTTTTTAAAATTACCCATGCTGCATAGTACCGTATCTCCAAAACTGCATGGAAAGTCAATGAAAAAAAACAAACAACAGGTCCACATGTCAGAGATTGTTTTATATCAGGACATAATACTTAGCAAATCTCTGACTTAAATGATTAGGCAATATGGTCATCTTCAACCTATGCCTCTCTAGTTGTTGCTGGGATACTATACCAGCATCCTAACAATGGCTGGTGGCCGTCACTGGGATTTTGGGAGTTGTAGTCCAGCCAAAGGACCTTAATCTGGGAAGTCCAAATAGTCGCATAGAGCTGTGAATTCACATCTATTCGCCACTTCCCCATGTACTCTTCGTCAACAAGCTCTGTGAAGTGGCAAATCCAAGACCAATTTGGGCATCTACGCTAGTTGCAAACTCACTGAGTGCTTTGCATCACTTTACGTGCGCGTGCACAAGTACTTCTACAATTGGCTAAATGGAGGAATGGTGCGAAGGTGTGAATGTGACTAGGTGAACTGCTCCAAATTCACCTGTTTGACTTCGCCACTTCAGACTGGAGAATTGCGGGGTTAATGACAGGGCTCCAGTGTTGCGTAAGGTGATTATTCATTCAAAAGTGACAATGAAGACTGTGACTAAATGACAACCTGACCTAGGGACAACTGACATAGAAATAGATAGAAAATTCACAGAATACAGGTATTCTAACGAAACTGATGTCACTGCCCTTCACTTGTCGAATTCGCGTCCGCATGACTTCTCATCCTACTTCTTTCTGACTGACTACGCCACACTATGCATGCGGCAGCGATCGTAGTGATAAGTCTATTTGCCATTTACTCAATAATGAGAAGGGAATCCTCCACTATTTTGGTTGTATATGGATGAGTTAATATGACCGTGTCATTTTAGTCCTGCTGTGCCAATAGATGCTGATTGTAATATATTGTGACCTTTTCATGGTGGTCTGGTAATGTGACCCTGATGTGGTCTGTTGTTTCTCTTTTATAGAAAGAAAGCCTGGACTTTTTTTTTTTTTCGTTGCTCTAATCCCCAGCCTGGGTCTCGTGACTATCAAGCTTTGTATTAGGCTGTAATCACATAAAGCTGTCTTTAGGCCACTGCTGGAAGGGAGTGTGAGTAGTGCTCCATCTGATGGTCAGGCCCCCCACGTTCCAAGGACAGGTCCAACCAGGGAGACTATGTGAATCCTGCAATAAACAATTATTTTATCTGGGAGAGCAATGAAGTGGGAAATGGAAAAAGTGTGGGCATTGTGGTAGCTTAGTGGTTAACACTGCTGCCTTGCAGTGCTGAGTTCCTGGGTTCAATTCCACCCCGGACTTCATCTGCATGGAGTTTATAGGTGGGTTTCCTCCTGGCACTCTGGTTTCCACCAATATTCCAAAAGCATACATCTGTATGTGTGTGTGTGACTGAATAGAGAAACTAGATTGTAAGCTCCATGGGGCAGGTACTGAAGTAAATTATGAATATTTGTAAATCACTGCATAATATATCAGCACTATACAAATACCAATTCCAAAAATAAAAACCTGTTAAGGTTTTCTGATATTATTCCCAATATCCCAGCAGACAATTGGGGTAAGGGGTGGTCCTTCAGATTCCCCCCACCCCTTACCCCAATTGCCTGCTGGGAGCTCCAGGGACCCTAAATCACTGGTTTATTGCATCGTGATGTGACAGGTTTTATCGATTGAGGGTTTTTTTATATTTTGCTGCAAATTTTTTAACCAGTTTTTCATAAATAGGTTTAAAATCAGTAAAATACAAAGAAATATAACATAAAATCAGTTCACTTATGCATGATATGAATGTATTCTACCATAATGTTCATGTCTATCTGTTCTGATACTGGCAGTACTTTAGGGAGGCAGGCCCCGGTGCATGATCTGCACTGGACCCCTTCTCTTGTACCGGTGCATGATCGGCATTGGGGCCCCCTCTCCCCATGGTGCACTACAGGGGTTGCAGCGGTGGTGGCCAGTCCCCTGGAAAACACCTCAAATGGCACGACTCCTTGTAGGTATTATAACTGGCACCGCATCCTTTAAACAGATATACAACTGTTTGAACCACTGACCTCCACATTTGAAAGGAATACTCTTTGTTATCTCATCAGATTTTTTACTGAATAGTGATCACATATGTGTTGCCACCCTAAAAGGCATTTGAACCCTGAATGCATGTGAGCTGTGGGTGAATTACTGATTAATTAGCATGTCACTATAACAAAACTCCTTTTTTCAAATGGTGAGAATTTAGTCATTTGTCATTGATTGTTACCAGGAAATTAGTAAAGATTTTCTAAAGCATACAATGACTGACGCATTGGGCATTTACTAAACGGTGAAGCATTTCACCCTAGCAGTTTTCAGGGTCTTTATTCATCAAAGTGAGAGTTCGACTGCCAAAGTGAATTGTTCATCATTTTGAGTTGTTACGTTACGATTTTCTACTCCTTATTCACTAAACAGAAGATCCCCATAGCGAAGACCCAACTGCATCAGTAGCCGTCTCTTGTGTAGTGTGGCAAAGTCAATTGGACAGTAGCAGCCCTGACATCAGCATCCTAATTTGCCACTTTAGTCTGACAAAGTAAAACTGGCGAATGTGACACAGTTTGCCTTGTCAAATGCCCTACTGCAACAGAATTCGATGCTTGATGAATGGTTGAATTACCTGCGCCTGTGCATGTAAAGTGGTGTGAAGTGCTCCGTCCACTACTGTTGTAAGCTGAGTCTGCTTATTATGTGAATATGAGGAAGTGCCGAATAAATGTGAATTCACACCTTTACACGACTAACCTGACTTCCCTTTGTGTTAATCAGCTCATCACGAGCCATATTGCAGCCATATTTTTTAACCTGGGTTTTCTGGGACACTTAATGAACAGTGCAGGGATCTGATGGCTGCAATCGGCACAAACGACAAAGGAACAAAAAGCAATAAAACAGAAATCCAATGACAATTTTACAAGTACAATTCAAACAATACGACCGGATTAGTAGCAATAGGAATCAAACAATAGCTGTCACACAGGGAAGATAAGCGACGCGTGAGTGCCTATTGCTTATATATAAAACGCATCCCAAAAATACACCAGTGTAAATGTGCCGCCATATTTTCGTGATGCGCTTTTTTTTTTTTAAAACGAGCGCACATATACACTAGTGTGTTCCTAGCCTCAAGGAAAACTCTTCCGAACATATTTTTCTGCCTTTCTTTAACTCTGATTTTTCTTCCCAGACTTAATTAACAAATAGGCCAAATGGACAGAAAGTGAAATGCATCCTTTTGTAACCGTTAGGGGCTTATTCATCAAAGAAAAAATTTGATTGTCAAAGTGAATTTTCATTACTTTAGGTCACTACGCTCAGATCACAAATTCTCTACTCCTTGTTCACTAAACAGAGGATCCCTATGCCGAATCTTGAGGAGACAGTAGAAGCTCTGCCATCAGCCCCCTAATTCGCCACTTTAATCTGGCGAAGTACAACTGATGAACATGACTGGATTAACTACTATGGCAGACTGCTGCTTGATGTATAGGCGAATTACCTGTGCACATACGCAGAGATGCAAAGAACTACATCCGAGACTGATATGTGTCCAAATTGGTCACGAATTCGCCACATTGCAGGTTTTTCCGAATATGCGACGATTGGGAAGTGACGAATAATTGTTAATTTGAAACTTTACCTGACTGTTTGGACTTTTTATGAATTAACCCTTAATATATTTACCCTTATTGAGAATTTCAGGGGTGAAGCGTTGTGAAACAGTTTTATCCTTTGAAAACATGCCCCATAGTGTGTGATACTGAAGGTGACTATTACAATGAAGCCAACTGAAATCCATTTCAAGTCTTGTGATGGTTAAATAGTTACAAGTGTTAAACCCTATCTGAAGGTTAGAAGCTCTTATGTAAGCCTGATTACAATCAAGACTTTCTTGTGAAACGCATACAACTGAATTATGTAGGATAAATACCAGCTTGGCAAATGGAAAAGCCCAAGTTACCTGTGAAAGGTCATGTTATGTTGGTTTAATGCCCGAGCGTCTTAAAATTGACCTGAAAAGAAACCGTTTCCCATCCTCCTCTGCTCTCCCTGTGTGGGCGATAATATGTGGACAGTTTTTCCTTTGCCCTTGTGAGGTAAGAGCAGCCAGTTCTTTAGAAATCGAGTGGCATCCAAAACTGGCACACGCCCTTCAGTGCTGTAAACATCCCACACAGGGGAGGAAGCAAAAATAGAGCATGTTTTATCAAAAGCAGAGAGAGTAAAAGAAAACCACACGGGGGAGGATGAAGGGAAAAAAACACGGAATCATGGGGTATTTCGACTAAGCAGTGAGCTATTTAGACAGGCCATACCTGAATCAATTCCTTCAATTCTAATCATTTTAAATGGTCTTTAAAAACAATTGTTTGCTCAAAAAGAACCCACATGTGAAAATGCTTTTTCTCTTCATTTTAACATTCACTTTTGAATGATTTTAAAACAATCTTTTATTCATTACGTGTTGTCTTGTATTTATTTACGTGCCAGTTTATCCATTTGCGATGGTTAGCGACAGAACTTTTCTGACGTGAGATCATTTGATTAATTTAATGCAGTTAACTAAGGGAAGATTTATTTCAAAACTATTGTTTTGAATGATATTTCCTGAACTATTTGATACCTGTATGGCCACCTTAAGGGGCTTATTCATGGAAGTCCTTGCAGTTGTGTAAAGGTCCAAACTTGCATCCAGTTCTGATGTTTACGGCGGCAGCGGACTTACAGAGTAGTTCGCAATCACTTTGCATGCTTGTACACAAGTAATTCACCTATTCATTAAACATCGAAGTTTATCGAACTAGCAAATTCAGCAGGGCGTACTGTGTAAAATTTGACAGTTTTACTTCGTCAGATCAAAGTGGAGAATTGTCCCCCTGACTCCAAGAGGTCCCCAACTGTGTTCTGCTCTTCTGTGCAGTTACAAAGCTTTATTCTCCTTCAAGCACTTCTCTCCAAGGGCTAAGAGCAGCGCTTGAGGAGAACAGAGCTACATAACTTTGCAGAAGTGCTGTGCAGAGTTCTGGGGGTTCCTGATTGCCCTCTCCCTACCCAATGCCGGGCCTGAGTCCCTTTAATTTAAAGGACAAATCCTGCCAGCAATATCATAACCCTTCCACAAACAAAGTATACCCCAGGCCTTCACTTCCTATTAAAGATATCATTTAAATCACAAATTAAAATGTTTGCTTTTGCAAAGAACGTAGCGTTAACATTCTCCACTGCAAAATTACAGCCTTTAAACTATATATGAGTATAATATACACTGTAATAATTATCTATGACAATTAGCAGCGAGTCTTCATTCTTTATTTGTGGTCGGGAAAATATTTACCCTTTGGGTGGTATTTATTAAGCCCGAAAAGACTCCATCGGAGTCTTTTCGAGCTTAATAAGTGCAGTCCCGATTTCCATATTATGAAAATCGGTGTTTCTCGATTTCCATAATATGGAAATTGGGTATTTGTACCGATCCGTAGCCATTGATTAAAATGGCTACGGATTTTTTCGGTACAAATATCCGATTTCCAAATTATGGAAATCGAAAAATACCGATTTCCATAATCTGGAAATCGGGACCGCAGGAAAGTCGGAAAGACCGGAACCGGTCTTTCCGACTTTATTAAATACTGCCCTTTGTCTTCTGCTTTGACACTTTCTTCTCCTTATCAAATTTTTCTTTAGTTTTCAATCATTTTTTTCCCATTTATGTACTCCGACATTTAATTTTTTTTTTTTTTCCGTTTTGCTGAAAACTATTCACCACTTACTTAAATTGGCTTAAACCATTGGTTGTAAGGCGAAAAAGCAAAAAATCAAAAAACATGGCAAAATACTTCAAGTCCAGGAAAGAAAAATTACATTGTTTTTCAATCTGATTTTTTTGTTTTGTTTTTTGAAAACAAACAGTAATAAAAGGGTAAAACTAATCCTAATGGGTAAATTTGCCCCTTAGTAAATTTGGCCATTGGGGCCCAGGTGTGAGTATCTTGTATATTGTTGGCTGCAACATAACTTTGCCTGGGTTCCAGACACTTTCTACCATCTCCCTTCCCACCCTCTCTCTCTCTCTCTCTCTCTCTCTCTCTCTCTCGAGTCTTCATCTCTCCCCACTCTTTGGTGTTTCAGGACATGATATCAATGGAGCTCTGGAACCTTCCAACATTGACACCAGTATCCTAGAAGACTACATCAGTAAAGAGGATTCCTCTGAAATGTGAGTTATGGGAAAATGTGCTGGGATTCCTGGGAACAGCAATGGACTTCTCTGCAAATCTTAACTGCTGTGTGATTATGATGATCGTATTGCTATATTTATAGCAATATATATATTTGATGATATATATATATATATATATATATATATAGATAGATAGATAGATAGATAGATATAAAGATGAGTATTGCGATACTTGCTGATACCTCTTTTATTGGACTAACGGTCAATTTAAATAGACAAGCTTTCGAGAGTTCTATACTCCCTTCATCAGGTCATTAAGCCAATATATATACTGTATATATAAATCCATCATGTAATATAACCTTTCTCTTTTCCTAATTCTCCTCTGCCATATAGTAATATAAATGGCACTTTTAGCAAAACCTGTGCTAAAAATAGTGTACAAACAGCTATTCTCCCCCATTGATTCCTCTATCTGCGGGACTTCTCTAGCGATACTGCAGTGATGCTGCAACAGATTTAGGAGGTCATTCCGGTAGGTCCGAATTTTCCGTCCCGAATTCACTTATAGCGAACTCCCATTATAAAGTCACGACTGCGACAATTTTTTTGTCGCAGTTGCGATTTTATAATGGGAGAATTATCGCGGTCACGACTTTATAATGGGAGTTCGCTATAAGTGAATTCGGGATGGAAAATTCGGACCTACCGGAATGACCCCCCTTACTGTTTAGGAACTTATAGGCACAGAATGGTTGGTGCCTTAGGCCACAGCCGCTAACTGAACTCACTCCTTTATGCAAATAACAAGACTAAATTATGCGGTAAAATGAAGTGATTTGTCTGTATGACTCATAATTTTCTGAAAATTGAAATCACGTCAAGTTCAACATTTTGATAATTAAAGTATTTCTTAGTTGAATTTTCCCCTGATAAGGAGAGATACGCCCTTCCATCAGACTTGCCTACAGGCATGTGCCCCTCACACCTGACAATGCACAGAACATTATTTTTATATAAGGAATAATATCTCTTCACCCAGCAGAAATGAAGCTGAAACTGTTGCATTACGATTTACTGATATCTTTAGTTTTTCCATATAGGTTTAGGGATTTCCTAAAGGGGATATAGGATCATTGATTTGTTTTTTGGGATTAATGGATATTGTTTTCTTGAAAAGTTTTATGGCTGCCTTTTAAGAATTCAGTAAAAAAAAAAGGTTTAGGATTTCTTTAAAAACATATGTAAGGATTTTGTATCAGTTTTGGGGCGAAAGTTATTAAGCCCGTAAAGACTCGATTGAGTCTTTGCGGGCTTAATTGCGTGAGAATTCTCGGGCGAGAATTCTCGCGACAGCACCTAGCGGGGATCTCGATTGCGCTTCTCCGCAATCGAGATCTTTCACCCAATAGTAGCCATAAGTCCTATGGCTAAAAACTTTTGGGCGAAAGATCTAGATTGCAGAGAAGCGCAATCGAGATCTCGCCTGATGCGATCGCGAGAATTCTCGCGCGATTAAGCCCGCAAAGACTCAATCGAGTCATTACGGGCTTAATAACTTTCGCCCTCAGAATCCTTTCATTCTGTAGACTGAAAGTCTAAAAAGAGAGGGTTATTGTTTGCTCTGAATTAGTAGTGTAATTCCTTTATAAGCTGCTCCATTTCATTTATTTTACAATAATTTCTATACTATCATTTGCAACACACTTTAACACCTGTTCATACATAACCACAGAAACAAAATAGTATTTGTATGTACGTGTTGTGGCGTTGCGGGGTATAGTTCCTATGCATGAAGTGCCCTCTGCTGGGGCAATGTTGTCTTCACATCCCCCCATGCCTTTTATATTTAATGCAGACGTCTTACCAATTTGATAGCTACCAATTTGGTTGTGTGCTCATTACTGCACAGCCTTATTTGTACGTGTAATGGTGTAAATATTCGGATCATCGATTAGCAATAAAATGTCAGTCTAAGTCATGAAGTTCATCTAACAACTTTTTTTTAAAAAGCTGTGATGTCAAACTGGCTGTTACACTATTCGGCTGTTGCGAACTGTAATTCCCAGTGTTCCATAGCCATAGTAACCCTTTTGGTTTTGTTTTTTCCATTTTACCCTGCTTGTTGTGCCAGATGCTTGGTAATAATTTGAGGATTACTTATCAATGCATTTATATAATTATACCATACAAAGTGCCAGTGGCGTAACTAAACGCCCCAGAGCCCCAGTGCGGGATTGGTACCCCCTCCTTCAAACCCCCAACCAACCAAAAAACTAACACCAGGATCCAGGGGGCGCAGAAGGCAGACACTGCAGCTGCTTGCCAACAGTTGTGACTGGGTTGGGGGTCCAGTTACAGCTGTAACTACCGCGACCCCTATAGGTGCGCAACTGGACAAAGTACATTACAGTGGAGTTTTTTTCCTTCCTTTCTGGTGGGGGTGGGAGTGGGCGGCTGCTTTCTGGCCCAGAGTATTATATTAATAAAGGCTGTGGATTATATCTATTTTTACACCATTACTTGTTTTTGATACATAGATGGGTGCTACCTTCATTCCTGTGCAGATTTTTGTTAGAAACCATCAGTCTACAACATGACTGTGTATAAACACCTCTTTGTTCCTGTTTCTAACACAGCTGCTTCCCAGATATCCCCTCATCGGCCAGCTACGCCAGCCCTCAGCCTTGTGGATCGACTGGAGTTCAAGTGCCCAATGTCCTATCTAATGCCGGCCATACAGGCAGTATTAACCCAGGTGGGATCCATCACCTAGGTCAGCAAGTGGCAGTTCGGCCTAGTTTGGCACCAGCATGTGCTGGGCCTCCGTACCCCTCACACCTCAACTGCAGTAATAATGCTATGCTCAACCCTAAAGGATACCCGGGTCCAATGTGCATGAGCAGTCAAGGCATCCCTATTAAGGCTGAACCTAAAACCAGCTATGCAGGCGGGTGAGTGTGCACAGATGAGCAAAGAAAGGGAAAATTATGTTTAAATATTTGGTACTAGGAAGAAGAGAATCCAGCTATAGGTTTCCAATGAGAGAAATGTGTTGTTAATGGGGATGTTGACCTTCAATGTAATGATATGTTACAGATTAGTTTTCCAAGATAAATTTCAGCTGGACTTTGTTTTTTAATATTTCTGCTTTTTGAATGATTTTAAAAGATGTTTTTTGTTCTGAACCTCCCTTCTTTACATAGAAATGATTTATTTATAAATAATGGGGGGGAGTGGCCTTTTTTTTTTAGGAAGAACTGGCAGAGAAATAGTAGATGGTCTATACCAGCCGTTCTCAACCTGGGGGTCGTGACCCCATCGAGGGGTCGAATGACGATTTGCCAGAGGTCGCCTAAGACCATCGGAATCCCATAGCAAATCCGCGACCGCGACAATATTCCCATAATAAACTCACGACCATTGCACTAATCCCATATTAAAGTCACGACTGCGACAATATTCCCATAATGAAGTTGCGACTGCGACAATATTTTGTACTAAAGGGTCGCGACAATAAAAAGATTGGGAACCACTGGTCTAAACAGAAGGATAAGTAATAGAAATAAACTCAGACTTCACAATAAGGGGTTTTCTGTTTGTTGGGGGTCACTGAGAGAGCAGGACAGAAAAGCAAATAATAAAAAAAAAATAAACAAATAATAAAGGCTTAAGGCTAATTGACTTAAAATTCCATTGTCTGCAAAATATGAAAAATTAGTTTCAAAGTGAACATCCCCTGAAAGGCATCACTGCCCAGTGCATTGTAAACAAACTATATAAATAATGTATAAAAGCCAAACAAGATCTCTCCTTCTCCCTTCTCAATTTTAGGCAAGCAGGTAGGGGAGTGAGGGTAGGCAGGCAGGTGAGTGATGGCAAGAGGGCAGGCAGGCAGGGGTGGGATGGCCGGAGGGCAGGCAGGGGTGCGATGACAGGAGGGAAGGCAGACAGGGGAGCGATGGCAGACAGGCAAGGGAACAGCAAGGGGATGACAGTCAGGGGATGGGTGGTACATTTTAGCACACCATTTGGTTCAGAATTTTTTCCCTTATTTTCCTACTTAAAATCCTAGGTGCGTCTTATGATCAGGTGTCTTATGGAGCGAAAAATACGGTATTTCTGTTACGTTTTTAAGATCCAGTCCATTTTTTATAGGTAATAATGGCGTAGGATGAAGTGTTTTCATTGAAAATTAAAAAATATTAATTACATTTTCAGGATTGTTATAAGTAGTAAAGTTCAAATGAAAAAGCTGCAATGGAAAAATCTGATGGGTTTAAAGTGTTGCAGTGAAAAATCACAGCAAAAATGAAAGTGGAGAAGTAAATCTATTTTGTATTTTAGTAAATATGACCCAAAGAGAGGCTGAAGGCGGTACCGGTAGTCTCTGAAAAAGAAAGGAGAGTGAAGCATAAATCTAAATGATAGGCTACAGGCTGGATTATATACACAGGGGAATTAAAGTTTTAATGAAAAATTTCATCTCACCTCCGTATCAAAAAAAAAATGTTGATTTGCTCTTGTTGCTGCCCAGAATTGATGCTCTGATTATACAGGGGGTAAAAAGTTAAATACGTTAATTGGGGAGAAAAAGAATTGCCATAAAAGTAGTGGAAATGAGCTGTATGTGTTCTTGGCTGATAGCTGTAGAGGTTAAACTACAGAAAGAAAAGACAACACTGATCTGGTATATTTATTAATAAATGTTAGTCTACTTTGTTGTTTTGGAGGAAGCTTAGTTTGTTGGTTAACTGTCTCAGAACCACCGCAAAGGTTTATTCTAGTGATGGCGGCATGAATTGCGCCATGACTCATGTCAGCAAAAACGTCTCAGCATGTCACCTCTGGCAAGCGTGTCATAGGTTAGCCATCACTGGTTTACTCTAACAGAGAAGGATTTTTTTTCCTAAAATAGAATTTAAAAATGTTAGAAAGTAGCCTAAAATTGCATCCTGTTTTAATTTCTTGTATTTTATAAATATATATTGCATTTTGTTGCTCTTTTTGTTTGCTGAGGGGTCACTACAATCAGCAACCAAAACATCAGTTTATCCATGACTTGATGTTGAAGTTTAGCATTCTTTATCATGACTCGTTTTCTGTGTAATCTTTCTTTAATCCGTTTTTGAAATGTGGCGTTTGTAGGTTTAACTGACGACCAGATTACCATTTCCATGTAAATAGGAAAGCTTTAAAAACGTGAATTCATAAACAATACAAGATGAATGTTAAATTGTAATCTGCTACAAGTGCACAGCGTTGTAAAAATGACATTTTAGGCTAAAGCAGAGCTTTTTAAATAAAATATTGGCAACCAGATTAATATATTTGTCCCAAATAAAATAATGGTTTGCCCGGACAGGGCCACACACAGTTTTTATAAAATCAAATAGGAAAAAAAAATTTCATACAGGTAA
The DNA here is from genome assembly GCA_021901965.1 of Pipa carvalhoi. Lineage (NCBI taxonomy): Eukaryota > Metazoa > Chordata > Amphibia > Anura > Pipidae > Pipa > Pipa carvalhoi. The sequence goes on from JAKJJM010045246.1 coordinate 12,064, forward strand.
ACACAGTTAATAAAATGGCACAATGAAAACATTACAGTAAAAAAAAGACAATTTTGAAAATTTGAGGTGAGAAAACTAGGGGGAGAAAATGGCAGAAAAGAACTAGTGAGGAAACAAAATGGTGTGAGATTGATACAGAACTAATTTTACACGGTGAAATATTTTTTAGACATTTGACCCTTTAGTAAATATGCCACTATGTATTAAAGTTCTGCCCAAGGTTTATCTAAAGCCAAAGTATTCAACTATAGCAGCTGATTCTGGGATGTTGACATTAACAGTTAATGATGGTTATGACGCAAGTTAAAAAAGCAGAGACCTGCTATTCCCCAGCATCTTTTTTTTAAAGCTGCCTTCTTCACCTTTCTTCTCAGCACTTTACCTGACTCTCCCCCGGATTCGGGATCAGAAGCGTACTCCCCCCAGCAGCTGAGTGGTAAGTGCCTGTTTTGTATTTCCTCCCTCTTCCCACAGCAGTGGTTTTGTCCAGCTGGTGTTATTGGTAAGAGAAAGGAAGAACATTGAGATATTTGCTTGGGATGGTCAGTAGGTAAATATTCTTATTTTTTTCTTTAATATGCACGCAAGCCGTATAGAGAGGAGTGAGAGTCACAGATCTGGTGGAAATATGGAAAATATAATGGAAGTGGAACAGCAAATACATATTGTGTGTGAGTGGGAGAATAGAGAATCAAAAAGAGCTTGAATACAAGAGAGCATGAAATGTTAATAAGAATGAAAGCAGTAAGGTGGAATGAGTGGGGGGGTACCTTGCCTGGGAGAGGGGGAAGACCAAGATAAGGGTCTGAATAAGAGAAAGGGGAGGGATCGAAATAGAGAAAGCTGAGAGCGGACAGATAAAAAAGTTCTGGGGAAGAGAAGCACTTTTCTACTAAACGAGAGAACTGGGAGCACAAACGGCCCATCAGGGGATGGGGTTGTGGACAGATGGCTCTGGAAGCAGGTGAGAAATTAACGGTGAGGTGGGGACTTTGAGTGACCACATGCAGCTCATGGAAGTTCATAGAAACCATGTGTTTGATGTTATCTGCAGTGCTCTGAAATAGAGTTGGAGTAAGTGAGGGAGTGTCCCAATACAGGTGTCCTTGGATGACAGTGCACATCGGTCAGGACCACTGTGGGGAGTGCACTGTAACAGGTGGAAAGGCACAAAAATGAATTGTCTATGCGTATATCTACGTATTAAAGCCAGGATCTTTGTTTATCAGAGCAAAGAAATGTTTGGAATTCTTTACCAACCCCTCCCTAAATGTACCAGCAGAATCTCCCAGCCTCACTCAGTCTGCCTTTCTGGCCATTTCTCCCAACTTTCTTCCTTTGCATAGCGCATTTTGGAAAATTGTAAGTTTACAAGGGTTGCCCGGACAGTTATCCTTGTTTTGGAAGGGAGCTGAGTAGAATGGTTAACGTGTGAAAAATATTTAATTGCTGGGAACTTAGATTTAACTGTAATGCATCAGGAAGAGATCATCAGATTCCAAGGTCTTCGTGACCTAGGCTGGAATGATGTGATTTTTGTATGAATGTGTTTAGAACTTACCGCTAATTGGTAAAGCTGACATTCAGAATATGGGATGATCATTTTTTTCCTCGTTACAATATTATTATACAAATAACAGTGATGCAAGGTCATCTAAGGCAGCTTGGTCCAGCTTATACAGACATTGGTAAACTTTTAATATTACCATCTCTTTTACATAGCACTGCTCATCAGGCGTAGACCAAAAACCCATCAGTTGCCAATGGTTGCTCTTGGATACTGGACAAACATTGCCCATGTTTTTAAAACCTTTCCAGACTTTTCAATTTTAAACTAGGCAATGAATCATGCCATTTAATTTTTAAAAAAAACACTCTTATCCCAAGTATCAAATTTCCCTATTTGTGTGCTTTTTGTATCTAACTTTAGCTGCAGAGTTGAAAAGCAGCTTTATCACTTTATGCCTTGCCATTGGTCTCTTACAGTTAAACATCAGATAGACCGATCTGGTTCAATTTCCACTTATATTGAGTATTTCCTTGCCATCTAATAACATTTTTTCTTTTATGCCCCTACAGATCCTCACCTGCTTCGCACTATGACCCCCGAAAACATCTGCCACATTTCTACATCCTCTCGTCTAGAGCACCCTGCTCCACCTCACCTACAGGGACCACTGCCTACACACCCCACTCACCAACAACACTATCCCAACATGCAACGGGAGCTCTACCTGAAAGTGGAGTCCATGATGCCACAGTACCAAAACCTTGGACCTGGGATGCCCCCTGCAGACCTACATCATGCTCAGCAGTCCCAAATGCTTCACCAGCTCCTGCAGCAGCAACATGGGACTGAGTAAGTATGAATTTAGCTTTGGAGATAGATGATAAGAAGTCTTACACATGCTGAATTCCTTGACTTAACCACTCAAGATGCTTACTTTTATAAATATCAAGAATGTACAATACTTTCTTAATCAGTAAACTGTAGTTCAGTGAGAACCTCGGATGTTTCTAAAACATGCCCAAAATAAATTTAATATATATAAACTAAAGGAACAACTATAATGTTTGCAATATTGCAAGAACCAGGCCATTGTAATTATTACATTGTTCCTCCGTAGAGGAGTGATTTTATTGCTGCCAAGTCACTGATTCTTTTGCTTATGGGAAATCTATTGGCCTGTTGCAGGTTGCCATTGCATCCCACAAAGAAGAGGAAACATTCAGATTCTCCAACCAACACCCTGAGAGACCAGATACCCAATGGAGGCATGGTGAAACAGGAGCCGGGTACTGATACACAGGCAACACTGACACACACACACATTCAAACATCCATGTGACATTTAAAAATTTGTAAAAAAAACACCCTTATTCATACTTTCACATACTGAATAAAGTTCAGTATGTATTTACTTTGTCTGCAACATTTCAACATATTTGCATACTTGTAGGCATATTCAAAACCTGTATTTTAAGACACTTTAGAATTTATCAACAGGGGCAAACTTTACAGAGGTCTAGTAACCTAAAGCAACCAATCACAATTCTAGCTATCTACTAAGGTCTATCCATTTCTCTCTCAGGCCACTGCTCACACCCTCATGCATGCCCTCGTCTTATCTCGCTTGGACTACTGCATTGCCCTTCTAACTGGCCTTCCAGGTTCCCATCTTTCCCCGCTCCAGTCTATTCTAAATTCTGCTGCTAGAATAATCCCCCTCTCTCTTCAGAACTCTTCCTCTCAACTCGTGTCTGCTCCTTGACTCCCAGTTAATAAACGTATTATTTACATCAGACCTGGGCATTGTATGGCCCACGGGCCACATCTGGCCCTCTAACTATCTCTGACCGGCCCTTGTGAGCCTGCGAAAATGGGGGGGAGTGGCCAATTGCCATAGGTGCCAGCAAGTTAACTATAATACTCTGGACCTCTAACACCATTCCAGTTTCTCATGTGGCCCCATGGGAAAATTAATTGCCCACCCCTGATTTACATTGTCCTACTTTTGACATTCAAATCACTTCACTCTGTTGCTCCTCCCTACATATCTTCCTTTGTTTTCTTGAAATCTTACCTCTTGGAGCAATAGTACTGGTTTTCACATCTATTTGTTATCTTTCTTATTTAATTGGCACCTATAGCCTAATGAACTAACACTTTATGCTACTACACTTGTTACCCTCCTATCTGTATATGTAAGCCTTTTTCCTATTTAGATTGTAAGCTCTATGGGGCGAAGATCTCCATCCTCTTGTTTCAGTCATGGCCTGACGCTTAGAGTGATGTTTTTTCATGATTATATGTAATTTACTTCACTTGCTCTTTGTTAAGCACCTTTCCCTTGTCTGTATTATAATTGTATTGTTGGATTGTACAGCACTGCGTAACCTAGTGGCACTTTATCAATAAAAACATACATACTTACTACCAGTGAATGGTAACAGTTGATTGGTTGCTATGGGTTATTAGACATCTCTAAGCGATTGCCTTTGTTGAAGTATTCCCCTGATTATTGCTAAAACAATGTTTAAGGTTCTGTTTTTTTACACAGCACCCTGTTTCTCATAACTGATGTGCCTTATACAGACAGCGGATCTTAGTGTGGCAGGATAGAGGATTGTTATAGCCTGATAATATATCCATATATCTCTCCATCTAAAGGAGATATTAATACCTGGCGAGGCCACGCATGGTGTCTACATGTTAAGCATGCCACCAAATTATTATCGGTTTGTCATGTTGTGATAATCTCCATTGTTTCAGAGTTTCATATACCCAAATTATATCCCAGAATTCCCTATATTTTATAGATTAAGTTATTAAATGATCCAAAATCTGAAAAAAAGGAGCGCAAAAGAAAACAGAGCACTAAATAGTGCTTGAATCCGTATGATTTCGATGGTGTTTATAGCCCAATATAGGATAC
>JAKJJM010045288.1:0-31605 GCA_021901965.1 Pipa carvalhoi
TTTCTGCCTCAAGCCCTCCTTTGTCCATATTGTGCTGCTCCAACCCACATTACCCATGCTGTGCTGCACTCCCCTGTCCCCCACTCTTAATTTAGCCCATATTGTTCAGCTGCACTCCCCTTCCCCTGCAACATACTGTGCAGCTACTCACCCTGCCCCTCCCTTCCTCTACTCCATACTGTGCAGATGTTCCCCCTGGCTCATACTGTGCAGCTGTCCCCCTACCCCCTTCCACATGTTTTACTGCTGTTCCCCCTCTCTTACCCCTGACTTGGCTCTGCAGAACAGTGAAGGCTGATCTGATGGACATAGCCCCCCAGGGGGCAGGGGCCCTGGGAGACCACAGATATCGCCCTATTATTATCTGCCACTGCTCTCACGTGATAAGATTTAAGTGTTCAATGCATCTGGGCTTATGAGTACAATACAATGCAACTCATATACTACATAGCAGAACAATGGAACTGGGTAGTCTGCTGTGTTAATGAGGGTGTTTAAAAAAAATATCTAGTTGTCTTGCAGCCCTGTTTTCATTATTTGTTTTCTAAACAGTCAATATATTTCTTCAAATAAAAGTATGTGGATTGCTGTGGTGCCAATTAATAAAATCAAATCTCTCTTTGCGTTACTACAGCTCAAGAGGTTTTTAATAGAGCTGGCTGAAAAGTTAAATGTTGCTTGGGACATATCATCTGACAGCCTGACCTCTCAGTATGAAGTACTACTGAACAGAGCAGATGAGCTCAGCAAAACGGACAAAAGTTTTCCGAATGAGACAAAAACACTCATTTACAATCTTCATAAAAAGGTCAGTATAAGGAATGCCACAATCCCTTTACAGGTATCTAGGAGCCTTGTTGACTAAAGTCTGAATAGTCGCATAGAGGTGTGAATTCGAGTCTATTCTCCAATTCCCCATGTTCGTTTATTGAGCAAACTCTGCGAAGTGGCGAATACACGACCAATTTAGGCGACTGTACGAGTCACGAACTTGCAGAGCTCTTCACATCATTTTGCATGCGAGAGCACAGGTATTTCTACTATTGACTAAGCAGAGGAGTGGTGCGAAGGTGCGAATGCAACTAGGTGTATTGCTCTGAATTCACCTGTTTGGCTTCGCCACTTCAGACTGGCGAATTGGGGGGTTGATGGCAGGACTCCAGTGTTGCATAAGGCAACTATTCATTCAAAAGTGACAATGGCGACTGACTAAATGACAACATGACCTAGGGACAAGGTGACACAGAAATTGATAGAATATTCACAGAATACAGTTAGTGGGATATGGTGAGACTGACGTCAATGCCCTTCATGAATTCGCCTCACTCCACATGACTTCTCATCCTACTTCTTTTGACTGACTACGCTACACTACGCATCCGACAGCATTCGCCACTGTTTGCCTGTTCGACAAGTGTATTCTCCACTTAGTCAATCCTGAGAAGTGAATCCACATCTATTTGGGCGATGCAACTTGAATTATAGTGAGGTGAATTTGGACTTTAGTCAATGAGGCCCTAAATGCAGTTTCCCTTGTCTGCTTACCATACCGCTTGCAAATGTGCAGCTCCATTGATTGGTTTGCTAATCATGTACAATTGTCTATATGTCTTTCTCTAAAACTGTTTTTTTTCTTATTATTTATTTTGCAGGTAACCTCCCAGGCAGAAAAGATAGAGTTAAAATCTTCCCAAGCTGAACAACTACAGAAAAAGATCAAACATTTAGAAAAAGAAAAAGAGCAACAACTTTTACTGAGTGCTGAAAATTCAGCCAGTCTGACAGCCCAAAAATTGCAGAAGAAGGTCGAGAGACTTCAGGCACAGCTCACTGACATGAAAATTGCCAATCAAACCCTGACTGCTCAGCTTGTCGATATGAGTGATCTAAAGGTGAGCGCAGAATTTCAGGAAGTTTAATAAAGAATTAAGCTGCACTTTGATAAGTAATAAGCTTTATTTTACACAATAACTACAAGGCTAGGTGGGGAAATTGGTGCTGCAATACTAGTTATTCTCATGCAAATAAAAACCAGTATTGTGCATACAGTATCTTTACATATTTAATAAGCTCGAAAAGTCAAATTCGAGTCTTTTCAAGTTTATTCTCGCGAAATTTCCCGCGAGATGATCCCACGGGAGGTTTGCTTTTCGATTTTCCGATTTGGATTTTTCGATGGAAAGGTAGCCATCTGTAATATGACTAGTATACCTTTCCATCTGTACTATGACTAGTATACCATTCCATCTGTACTATGACTAGTATACCTTTCCATCTGTACTATGACTAATATACCTTTCCACAGGGCTGTTCCTAGGGGTAGGCAGCCGCTCGGGGCGCCCCCCCCCCCCGCGCTCGCCCAAATTTTCACTCTGGCCGAGGGGCGTAACTTTTAAGCTCTCGCCCGGAGTGAAATTTACCCTAGGAACGGCCCTACCTTTCCATCAAAAAATCTAATTCGGAAAATTGAAAAAGGAAAACTCCCGCAGGGTGATCTCACAGGAGGAAATTTTGCTTTAATAAACCCAAAAAAGACGAAATTGAGTCTTTTCAGGCTTATTAAATTTCGCCCTATATGTTCTTCTCTTTTCCTCTTTATGCAACTATTTCCCTTTGCCTATGTACTAGTTAGTACATTCCTGTGTCAGTCCACTAAAAGGGATAATTGGCAGTTTTCACTAAAGAAGAAAGAATTATAAAGAAAGAGATTTTAAAAAAAAATGGGGGAAAAAGATTTAGGGCTACTGGTTTGCAGCAACCTGGAGAGGCCTTAATACAACAAAATAGAACCATGTTGTTCATTATTAGGAGTGGAGGTGGTGAAGATCAATGGAGATATGCTGCTCCCATGTTACATAACATCTGCGATTAACTCTTCATTTAACATTTTCCACAGAAGTCACCGCATTCAAAAATCCTGATTTTTCCAAGCCTTTTGGCTCTAGTTGGAGCTTAGCATAAAAATGGCTGACACTGTTTCCAGCTAATACTCACATTTGGGGTGAAATTTATTAAAATCGAAAATGTGATTTTCGATAGAAATATTTCAAAAATGGCATTTTCGATTTTGAAACTCGGAATTCCGAGTTCTTATTGAATTGGCCGCCGCTGACGTAATCCGTGACGTTAGCGCTCAGCCAATTCACAGAAGAGAATCCTGTCTGGCTGTTATTGGTGTAATCAGTGTGTTGATCTTTTGGCCTCACTGGGAAACAGGAGATTACACAGATAAGATAACTTGTCAGCGGCTCCTGATTTGCCAAGGCCAACCAGGAAGCGCTGGGGAGAGATGAGTCTCCCCAGCGGCTGCTGTATTGGGCAGCTTAATGTAACGAGCGGAAGAAAAGGGAAACTCAAAATTCAGAATTTTTATTCGGAATTCCAAATAAAAATTCGGATTTCCAAAATCGAAAATGCCATTTTCAAAATATTTCTATGGAAAATGGCATTTTCGATTTCAATAAATTTCGCCCTTAATGGGTTATTCTCTATAGTGAGAATTCGACTGTCGAATTCTCAAACAGCGGATTCCCATAGCAAATCTGCGACTGTGACAATTCTCCCGTTATAAAGTCACGACTGCGACAATTTTTTAAAGTTCTAACTTTGACATTTCATTTGTAAAGTCTCGAGTGCGACAATATTTTCATTATAACGTTGCAACTGCGACAGTAGCAGTCTATTGTGACCGTCTTTAACTGGCGAATTCACACCTTTACACAACAATTCGGACTTTAGAGAATAACCTCCTTAAAGTGTATCTATCAAGTTTTGCCAGTGATGATATTGTCTTTTTTGTGTCTTTTGCTCTGGTTGCTATAAAAATACACAAATGACACCTGCTTTAATAAACAGAATATTGCACGGGACTAAGGGGGTCATTCCGGTAGGTCCGAATTTTCCGTCCCGAATTCACTTATAGCGAACTCCCATTATAAAATCGCGACTGCGACAATTTTTTAGTCGCGGTCGCGACTTTATAATGGGAGTTCGCTATAAATGAATTCGGGATTGAAAATTCGGACCTACCGGAATGACCCCCTAAATTTCTAAAGGCAAAATCAAATGCCCAACCCCGTACCCTCCCTCTCAGAAAGATGGCTGTTTTATTGTGTAGAAATAGTCACCAATGCACCAGAGAAGATTCACCCTGAGACACCAACTCATCTTGACCCGATTGAAAATCAGTCTAAGTATTGCACTAAAATTGCATGTGTAGGTAGAATGTAGACAAATGTCTGATTTTTTTGCAACTTTTAAAAATGAAAAAAAGACAACAAGCTTGACACATAGTTAATCATAGTTTAGTATTACATGAAAACTGCACATACCTGTGATGGTCAGTGACTCTCCCAGATGCTAGTATAAACTTTCCCATAAGCCCTTATGTGCCACACATGGCATCATGCTGTAAGGTTGGGAGATTGCATCCCTTTGACTTACAGTGGGATTGTTTTACACCAGCGGCCTCCAACCTTTTCTGGATTGGGGACTGGTTCCCGCTGGGAAGGTGGGCAGGGCCAAAAGCGAACTGACAGCCGCATGACGGTGACGCGCTTCGTGCGCGCATGCCACTATCAGGCAGCCCAGTGCCTAGGGGCCCACGGACCAGTAGTGGTCTGCAGCGCGGCATTTGGGGACCCCTGTTTTACACAGTGTACCTCAACATTTAAACACACTCATGCTCATATACCAGCATTCAAGCACAAAATAAAGCCAAGAAGCAATTTCCATTTTAAGTAAAACATTTTTATTTTGCGATTCACTACACACTGATGTTTGGTAAACATTTTGGGGGTCATTCCAGTAGCTTCGAATTTTCTGTCCCAAATTCACTTATAGCGAACTCCCATTCTAAAGTCGCGACCGCGACAATTCTCCCATTATAAAATCACGACCACGACAAAAAAATTGTCGCAGTCGTGACTTTATAATGGGAGTTCGCTATAAGTGAATTCAGAACGGAAAATTCGGAGCTACCGGAATGACCCCCTTTTAGTTTCTCTTTAAATTAAAGGAATATTTTTAATTTTTTTACTCTCTTTAAAACTTTGTAGGCCGTTCTTCAGATAAATGTAACAACTGTGGAAAATAGCAGTAACTGTTATTTGCTTAGAAAAAGTGAAATTAAATTTAAAAATAAAATGGATAAAACTGGCAAAATCAACAAAAAAGTGCACATTATTTTTGAAAATCACATTTTCATTAGCAAACCTTGACAAACCTTCCCTTTAATTGTGTTATGTAAAGGGAAATGAATAATGGAATGTAAATGCACCAGTCACTATATTATTTTTGTAATGTAGGAAAAGAAAGTACATTAGTTTGCCTGCAGGATTTTTATTAAACACTTTTCAGATGTGTTCCTAAAAAGATATGGTGTGAAAAGGGACTACTTCCTTGTACATCACTCCCTCCTCTTAATGTGCAGTGTACAACTTGCCACTACATCTGTAATTGGGAATAATGAGAGCCATCAGTCATTGCAAAAACATGCTTATTTTAGTGCGCTGTATGCATTTTCCATTTATTAGGTAAAAAACAACCAGCAGAAGCAAACCATAGAAGAGCTAAGAGGATCTTTAGAGAAACTGGAGAGAATTAAGGAAAAAGCTGCTAAAAAGGTGGTCAGCTTAAAGACTGAGCTGGACTACACTGAACATGAGTTTCGCGGAGATAAAGAAAGGAGCCAACACATGGTAGATGCAGTCACTAATGAGCTCCACACAGCCAAAAGAGCACTTGAGGAGGTAGCAAGGAGGGAGAAACAGGTACACTCTTCTCTTTTAAAGTGAATCATTAGTATCTTTTTAGAAAATGGTAAAAAAAAAAAAGATTTAATAGTTTTTAGATGCAACTTAGCTCTCATTGCACACACTTGAGAAGTTTAAGAGTTATTATAAAATAACCTGATTTTTCTTTTTAAGAAAAAAAGGTTTTCATCCTATGAATCCTGTGATTCATCTTTTGAAAGAATGGTTTTTTTTTAAAATTATTTTCACAGGGTACATAACAGGAACTCTGATTTTTCCATTAAAATGCAATTAGAGATTCTTTAACTACGCAAAGCAGAAAACACCATCAAGAGGCCTGCAAAAGTTTCATTATAAAGTTGGAGCGTCTAGAGGTTTTTTTTGTTACACCCCTCCCCCCACATTTTCATTGCAAAAAAAAAAAAAAATAAAAGATTTACTGAGATTTTTTACTGAGATTTACTGTATAATGATTCCAGCCTTCAGCTGATCTGAAAATAACTACCATTTTTGTATACCGTTACAGCTGGTGGACTTCCGGGAAACCATTACAAAGATGATGGGATTTAACATAAACACATTGGCTGTACCGGACCATGAGATCTTTGATCAGTTGAAGCGAGTTTTAAGGACACAGGGAACTACAGAATTTAATAGAATGGATCGTACAAAGTTGCCTTATGGTTTTAGGACTGGAAATAGTGAACAGGAGTATACTGTACAACACATCAACTCAATTCAGAACCCTAAATATTAAAGACCCACTACATTTTCTCAATTAATAAGCCAAAAATATATGTTCCTGCTGAGTTTTCCACGTTTGTATCTGAAATAGTTTATAAATATTGCATATAGTATATTTTAATAAGAAATTACTGAAACACTTCCATTTAATAGTTTATCATCAGCTGCGTTAGACTGTTCCACGGACCTGCAGCTAGTACAGGATGCAGATTTAAATTTGATGAAACCAAATGGACCATACATGGTCAAAGAATCAGAACTAAATGGTGCAACATAGCATAACTGTATTAGCAATATAAATTATTTTGTATAGTAACTAAGAGTTTCAAAGTTAAGATGTTTGATATGAGGTTCCCTGCATTTTGTGGTGTGTGTATGTATATGTATGTATATATATCTTATATATGTAATCAATTTTTGAATGCCTCCCTTATATATATTTATATAAATTCATTGTTGGTGTGATCCTGGTGCTATAAAGGCACTGATTAAATCGGATATTATTACTTCTCTTTATTTATAAATGTCACTGTATCAAACAACACATTACATAGAATTCTGTACACAATCCTGTATATTTATGGAACAATATCACAACGTTATATACCAAACTGTCATATTGTCACAGTGGCAGTATTCACATAATGTCCCTTCCTAATGGCCTTTGAAGATGAAAAACAAACAACAAGAAAAGAAATATCAGCTCTGCTGTAGAAATAGGTTTACACTTACTGGAAGTCCATGGGGTGAGGGAATTACTTTCATGTGTTGCTTTAGCTCCAATTCTCCATTTTCTATATGCAATCAATTAATTAATCAATCAATCAATCAGTACAGTAACTGATTAAAACCCCAGCATAGAACTCTTTATCCTCTTTGTACCAGTGTTCAAATTTTCTCTTTCTTCCACCATTTTTAATCTTTTGTGTAACTGAGCAATTGTGTTGCCTTTCCTTTTATTAATTTGCACTATGATTTGTTTAATGAATGATAACAGGGCCGCGAAAATTCTTCATCATGAAAGCTGACTGGTATTAAGGAAGAAAGACCTTGATAGAGTATGTTTATTTTGTGCATCTGTAAAGCCTGTAAAAAAGAATTTTTGATACACTTCAGTACCATTTCAAACTATTTTATTTTTTTATCTTAAATTATAAAGCTAAGGATTTTAATAAGTAATAGTGTCTTTGTTACTTGTCTCCTTGAAAGCGAAATATCATATGCAAATTGAGGGAGGAGATTCCTTCAGCAGCAGCAGTATCGATCAAGACTGAGATGTGGTTAAAGGGACCCCCTACCCACAAAATTGCATATTAAGTCAGCTGGTTAGACCAGATGGATTGTAAACAAAGAACAGAAGAAGTGTCTTATTGCACAGCTGATAGCATCACACTGCTACATTTGTATTAATGAAGACCTGTTGCAAACATTTTAATTAGGCATCCTGGACACTTTTTGGGGGCTTTATTATCAGATGACAGGTGTACTTTAATAGTTGCGTCTCATAATCTTGAGATATGCTTCCTAGGTAGCCCAGCCTGTGAACACTTACTGTACTTGTGCATTTATTTGAATGGGGTAAATGGGAATGTGTGTGTGTTGGAACTAGAAGTAGAATTGTTCCAAGCTTGCAGCATGTTGAAGATCAGTGTCGAATCTCAAGTTGTCACTGTGTAAGTTCAAATATTAGAGACAATGTAATGTACTAACATTCAGACAGCTAACTCGCAAAAATCTGTAGTACTGTAGAGGAGCAGGAATCAGTGAGAGTCTATAAAAAGGGTCAAATTAATAAAAGTGCTTGTTTTTCTCTAAATTGTCCAGTTACTTATTTCTTATTGCTGGTAGGCAAGCTACACTGCAAAATTTGCTTCTTTATTGTTAGTAACTTAGAACCCTGCTGCCCTGTTATAATGCAAAAGATCCAGCAGGTTTCTTACAACAACAGAACTGCCTTGTGCTTTGCAATCATGGTACTGCTGAGCTTTTTGCTTCTACAGATATTAAAACCTTATTCTTCTAGTCACTTAAGATTCTGTACAGATGCTTTGTAGATAGGAATGCCTCTGAATTACATTTAAAACGAAGCACCCATAAGGTCGACAATTTAGAAACATAATAAAAGTAAGGAGAAATCTACTTAAAGTTACATATATATTTATGCGTAAATATAGATATAGATTAGATATAGATATAGACCTCTTGAAAGCTTGTCTATCTAAACTGACTGTTAATCCAATAACAAAAGTATCACCAAGTATTTCAATTTTTTTGTACACACACACACACACCACAAACACAGAAAAAAAATGCTATAGCACACAATGATTTTTTCAAAATGTTACCAAAAACTATATTTATTGTTACATTACCATTAACGTTTTAGCCTCAGGTGGGACCTTTATTAAGACAAATAGCATAATGCTTATGTGGGTACACCAGATTTCCCAGAATCCACCACCATCACCACCACAAATCACCCAAGTTTAAAACAGCACTATATAGATAGGCGATATATAAAAGAAAACATAAGACTAATTGGTTTAAAGGGTAAGAAAAGAGAACCATAAAAGCTATTCAAGAGCAGGCATATAGGTTCTACACTAGTGATCAAGGAAAACAGAAGAAGCAGAACCATAGGATAACCACAGTAACGAATAAATCTCTATCATAGTTGACACCGAAATATGAGCAAAGAAATTAAAGGCATAGTGCTGGATAAAAGGAACATACTAAACAAGCACATCTCATTGAGGCCCTGAGGAGCCACAGTATCTAAATTCTTAATCCAATTTGTTTCTTTCTATGCCAAAAGGCAAGCCCAGTCCCCAACCCTTGGTGGTCTGGGTACATGGTCAATTGCAATATATTTAAAATTGCGATAAGTTGTGCCCCAACTCCAAAAAATGCCTCATCAGCAGAATATCCATTTTCTTATTTTCAAATGCTGCTCCTAGTCAGATCTGTGGTTGCCCATACTCTCTCTCAGACCATTTTTGGCTTTGCCAGCATAATTAAGACCACGAGGGCAAGTAACCATATAAAAAACATGGGTAGTCGTACACATGATATGATTCTTTATTTTAAAGAAATTTCCTGAATGCAGGTTTCAAAATGTAGAACAAGTTACCATATTTCTGCAGGTGATACACCCACTACATTGAAAACATCCAGTCTTGAAGGCAGAAAAAGACCAGGGCCAGTGCATCATGGGAGGGAGGAGGAGGAAGAGGGGAGATCCCCCAGCAGTCAGTGGTCACGTTCACCTTGGGACCAGGACCATCACCGCAGGGGGGAAGAGGCAGGTCGGGAGTGGCTGGACAACAACTCATAGCAGGGAGCCCCAAAACAGAGGTGCGGCCATGGCACCTATCCTGTTCCTGTTTTGAAACATTAAGTACATTTCTTGAATGGGTTGTGAAACAGCAATCAAGTTTATCATCTGTTATTCACCACTTGTATGACTTCCTGTGCTTAGGTCCTGAGAATTCGGCAGTTTGTGCAAAGTTAGTGCACACTTTGGACAGGGTGGTAGAGGACTTTGGAGTCCCATTAGCACAAGGTAAATCAGAAGGTCTATGTAATGTTTTAAAATTCTTGAGCAGAGCATTGAAATTGATACAGTCAAATTGCAGTGCAGATTACCCCAAGACAAGCTAATGGATTTGGGCGTAGTAATTCGAAGTGCATTAGGTAGCAAAAAAATTAAATTAAAAGATCTTCAGTCACTTGTGGGTAAGCTAAATTTTGCAACCAGAATAATGCCCATGGGTAGGGTATTTTTGCGTTGGCTAGCAGTGGCGACAGGCAAGGCTCGGGAACCTCACCATTATATAAGACTATAGAGGGACGAGAGGATCTTCTCGTGTGGCAGCAGTTTTTGTCAAATAGTAATGGTCTGTCTTACTGGTTATCAGAGCCAATTTCCAGTGCAGAGATGGAACTGTACACGGATGCAGCAGGAGCCACAGGTTTCGGGGGACTATTCTAGTGGGAGGTGGTGAGCAGCGCAATGGCCTTTGACCTGGAGGGAGTCACAGTTGATAAGGAATCTGAAATTCCTGGAAATGTTTCCAATTATAGTGGCCCTGGAGTTCTGGGGTTCAAAAGATGGCTAACCGGTCTATAATTTTTTACTCATATAATATGGGCATGGTCTTGGCAGTTAACAACTTGTCTTCATTCTCTGCTCCAGTCCTCACTTTGCCTAGACGTTTAGAGCGTTATTGGCTCGAGTGAGAATTCAACTGTTGAATTCTCAAACAGTGGATTCCCATAGTAAATCCATGACAAGGATGATAGCTGTTGATGTGAAGGGAAAGAATGTTGATTGTTTTTTTTCATGAAAAGACTCTATCCCAAGCATCCAACAGTCCTTAAAATCTCCAGATCCAAGAAACAAACTTGGTTCATGTCAGCTGCCAAAGATAAACATACATGTAAATCAAGGTTGTATAACAGTTCCACCACTTGCACTAAAGAGGATTTAGATCCTTTACAATCATTGATATATCTAAGGTATAATATTAATTGTTCACCAGATTAGGAAATTACATTTATAATTTCATACTGATGCATGTAGCAATTAGCATATGCTGGTGCCATATCTGCCCCCATGGCTGTCCCCTCACCCTGTCAATAAAATGATTTTTCAAATCTAAAGTAATTCAAATAAAGTGTCAACTTTAAAAGTTTACATATAAAGAGTATCAGGGGCCCATCATAGACATCAGATGCACTTAAAACTTCACATACTGCATTAATCCCAGAAGTATGAGGCATAATTGTATACAAGCTTGTAACAAAAATGCAGTGATTGTACTAGCTTCTGTAAGTGGTAATCAATAAACTGCCCAAGAGGTTCCAATAAACTCCCCCTTGATGACACAATTGGTCTGCCTTGTGGTTTAGTGGTACATTTATGAATCTTTGGTAAGCAATATAAAATTGGACAAATAGGATGAGATTGTGCAAGGAATTTCTTCTCTTCCTCAGTAATGAGGCCATCAAATAGTGCTTTGTCTAACATTTGATTTATTAACAAACTATATTCATTAACTGGATCATCCGCAAACTTTTCATAAACTGTTGTGTCATTCAACTGACGCACAACTTCAACCCGGTAGTCGCTATAATACATGACCACAATCTCACCCCTTATATTGGCTAGGTAGACTATGAAAGATTGATCCTGAGTTAAAGAAGTCGGCACCCCAGTTCCAAAGGGGTTAAATTGTCATGTTTCTCTAATTTGGATGACCCTTGTTCAATGACCTGTAAAAAGGTTTTAATACTAGAATTTTTAGACACTGGATCAAGAAACTTCTGGTGTGCCATCTCCTAGGGGGATTCAGAGTATTACTATCACCAAACTGGTCCTTTAGTTTGAGATTCCTGCCTATTTTAAATATATAAACTGTCCAATCAAAAGCATCAAATTGATTGGTAGGTACAAAACTACTGCCTTACTAAACAAATACAGTTCTGTATCTGTTAAGGTATACTTAGATAAGTTAAACACCAGAGTTACCGTTTGAATCCCAGGGGACGTCTTGTCTTTTTTCCCCTTTTGGCCCCATCTTGTATGCCTCTGCCGCTACCTCTTTCTTTGCCCGGTTCCCGGCTCGCTCCTCCCTGGCCTTTCTGACCTCATGTGGGCCAAAAAAGAACTGCATGGTCATTCGGTGAGGCTGGCATGTGTGTCACTAAATCTTTATCCCTCACTCCCAATGTACCAAAGCTTCGGGACCAAAGTACAGGTACGTCGCGTCATGTGATTGTGCACTTTGTATCATAGTTGTTGTTCAAATCTGCCACCCAGCCATCTGTATACTCTGTGATGTTCGTAATCTCCATTCACATATTGAAGTTTACAGCGCTTAAACTTTAGTAGCTCCTGTTGGTCACTGCTTACTTTATCTTTTAGTTTGTTCCAGGACTCCATATTAACACGACTGTTTAATAGCTCCTGATGGGTATTTTCAAACTCTGTAATGCATTTTTGAACAGTTAGCAGCTACTTACCAACTTCTTCAATAACTAAAACAATCAAATCCAATAAGCATCGCTTTAATACGCAATTTCTTCAGAAATCTGGGTTATGTCTTCCAATAGTGAAGGTATTTTTATGATAAAGCCACAAGGGATGTGCTTAATTGTAAAGTAATCTGACAAAAAAGTCCATGTAAATCCAGATCCATTTCCTTCTTTTTTAGCTGAAATAGTTCATTATATATATTGTAAGCGGGTCCATGGGATTATAAAGAAAACACGGCAAACTTTGCTTCAAGTAAAGGAAAAATAACGTTCCAGTTTTAATGTCTTGCACTGGTAGACACAAAAAGTCACAAAATCATACAGTTTCTCCAGAACATAATATGTATGCAAAAACAACAGGTTTTCTTGATCAGAGTTTGTTCAAAAACAAAACACTTTCCTCATGAAAGTGTGGGGACATCTCACTCAAACAGCATGTCCTTTTCTACAGCCTCACAGGAATAACTCTTTCCTCTTTCCAGACTGACTCCGCTCAACACATAGGTGTACACACCCTTATCTTTCCCAGCACCTAGATCCCAGCTGGGGCCTAATTAATTACCTGATTGGATTTCAAGACACATAAGAGAAGAACCTGGGTGAAACATACATGTCCTCAACCTGTATACCAGGATTCCTCTCACATATCCTCCCCCCTTGTTTCGACCTAGGGGGCGGAACACCTTTGTACAACAAACAATTTACCCGAGACAGATTATTAACATTTACACGTAATTTACAGGGTTTGTGCCTCTTTATATAACCAAAACCCTGTTTCTGGGACCCTGTCAAAGTTTCAGAAACTAGCTGACTTGTAAAAGGAGAGGTTGGGACATCTAACTGGTAAAAATTATCAGGTACCTCCGTGACTACCCTTCCCTGCGTTATATGCTCTCTATTTAAAGAAACAGGTAAAACAGTAACATTACCACCAATAACCCCAACTGTTTACTCATTGACCACCCCTTTATTCCAGAGTTCCCAAAACAACGGAAAGCCATCCCGAGTACTATAGGGTGCAACAAGTCTTTTATGACCCCCACTTCATGGTGAACAGCACCAGCCTTAGTACCGATGGTTACCCGGGCAACAGGGTAGTTTTTAGTGCCTCCATGCACACAGATCACCCCCAACCGCTTTCAAGGTGTGAGTAAGAGATTGGGCAGGGTGGCCCGAAAAAGGGTAACTAGACTCCCTGAGTCTAAAAGTGCCTTGACTTTAATACCATTTACGGCGATTAACTGTTCTTGGGATCGGTTTCTCTGGGGTACAGCCAAACAAACAGGGCAAGCAAACTGGGACCTCTGCTGAGCTGCATCACATTCCATAGGTTCTCCTATTTGGGGGTAATTTGCCGAGATATGCCCCGGAACCTGACATCTCCAAAACCTTACAACGCCCTTATTCAGTCCTTTATACAGTACTGACGTTCCTAGCACAGTTTTAGCAGGCAATACTGGAAATCTTGCCTTTGGAATGGGGCCGCAGGGTGGACGTGCTATGTTCATCATTTCCTCTGATGCTGTCTACCTTTCCACTGTTTCTACCAGTTCATCAGTTGTTTTGAGACTGGCATGACTTACCCACTTACGCATACCAGCAGGAAGGGATCTCAGGTACTGGTCCATTATGATCCGTTCTACAATCTGTGGCCCCGTTAATTTTTCTGGCTGTAACCACTTCTTAGTAAAGTGGATGAGGTCATGCATTTGAGAGCGGAGAGGCTTATATACCTGATATTCCCAGAGATGCACACGCTAAGCTCGAACTGAAAGAGTGACACCTAGTCAAGCAAGGATTTCAGCTTTTCGTAGTCCAATGCAGTGGCAGTGTCTAGATCCAAGTAAGCCTTTTGGGTTCACCCGACAGAAATGGTGCCATTAGACTAGCCCGCTGTTCTCTTGGCCAGCCTTCTCGCTCTGCTGTCCACTCAAACGTGGTAAGGTAAGCCTCTACGTCTTCACCTGGGGTCATCTTTTGTAAAAATGACTAGCCCGCACAAAACCAGTTGTAGCCATCGCAGCAGGTTGAAGGTTCTTTGCAGCTAACTGCTGCACCACCTCTTCCAGGGCTTCCCGGTCTTTCCTTTGCTCCTACCGGTTAGCTTCCATCTGTTCAGACAGCCTTTGGTTAATCTCTGCCAAGGCCATTTGCTGAACGCGGGTGGCCTCTTGCTGAGCCGCAGCAGCCTGCACCAATGCTTTAACAACGTCTTCCATTTTTTTTGAAGACATGAGAGAGAAAAAAATAGTCCTTTTTGCAAATTTCAAGAATAAGTGTCTGGCCCTTTTAAACTTTCCACCAAAACTTTTAGGACTCAGTCTTTTATGCCCGCATCCTCCACCATATGTAAGTGGGACCAGGGGATTATAAAGAAAACACGGCAAACTTTGCTTCAAGTAAAGGAAAAATAACGTTCCAGTTTTAATGTCTTGCACTGGTAGGCACAGAAAGTCAGAAAATCATACAGTTTCTCCAGAACATAGCACGTATGCAAAAACAACAGGTTTTCTTGATCAGAGTTTGTTCAAAAGCAAACGAAACACTTTCCTCATGAAAGTGTGGGGAAATCTCACCCAAACAGCATGTCCTTTTCCACAACCTCACAGGAATAACTCTTTCCTCTTTCCAGACTGACTCCGCCCAACACATAGGTGTACACACCCTTATCTTTCCCAGCACCTAGATCCCAGCTGGGGCCTAATTAATTACCTGCTTGGATTTTAAGACACATATGTGAGGAACCTGGGTGAAACATACCTGCCCTCAACCTGCGTACCAGGATTCCTCTCACAATATATATATATATATATATATATAGTGACGTGAGTATGCGTGTATATATATATATATATATATATATATATATATATATATATGCGAATATGAGTATTGCTTTTGACCTGATGAAGAGAGGTTAGAACTCTCGAAAGCTTGTCTATCTAAATTGACCGTTAGTCCAATAAAAAAGGTATCACCAAGTATTGCAATACTCATTTTTTTTTGTATCTGTGGACTAACACGACCTCTCTATCCTACCTTATACTGTATATATGTATGTATGTATGTATGTATGTATGTGCCAAATAATATGCAGCATGGCTTATTAATATTAGTTCAGATAAATGAAGCATAGTAGACTCTGCTACCAAGTGGCACTTCAGAGAAGTAATTATTAACCTCCTGAGAACTAATTGTCCTAGTATTACATATATATGTCTCTATATGAATACCCGCACAGCACATAACTAAATGGAATTAAAATACTAAAACTAAATGATACACAATATTGCTTTTACTAATTATTATGTCTTTAAAAAACACAACAGAATTTGGCATGGCTTCACTAGGACAATTTACTTTAACATTACAAGAAGAGAAAAACAAAGCATTTAGGTTAGTAATTTTTTTTATAAATTTGCAGTTTACTGATACACATAGGGCTTTCTCTGTGATTTTTTTGTTACTGCGACGGAACCTGCAAATGATGAAATACCTGAGTTGTTAGCAATGCATTGCAGGATAGTGCCATAATTCTCTATCTAATCTGCTAAATCGCACTATCTGACAAGAAAATCTTTTTAAGAGTAATAGTGATATTTTACTCAGACCAAAAAATGATTACGCAGAAACAGCACAGGAAAGGACATCGGCCGCACAATAGTATAACAAAAAACCTGAACGTACACAAAAGCTACCCAATTACATGCGATAATATTCAATTACATAAAAAAATGCCCAGTTTGGCAGGTTGGAAGGTTCATTTCCTTCTTGAATAAGTAATCTTGGAAGGTCATTTTCTTCTGAAATGAGCCTAGTAACAGGTAAAAGCGAACAATAGATGCACACATTGGCCTATTAAGATTTTGTTATGAAATACTCCTTTTCAAAGCACATTTTAGTGACTTGTCTTATCTGTGCATGAGACAAAGTTTCCAAACTGCAGGTAGGAAGTCCAGTTGTGTAAGAACAGGGTGTCTCTCCCTCCCTCTGGCCTGCAGGGATTATATAAACAATTAAAATGGAGGGTTGATGATCTTCTGGATTGGTAGTGGCATTTTATGCAAACTTTAACCTCCTAAACGAACTCCACATAAAATTTTGTATTAATCGGAAGCAGTTCATTGTTAAAAAACTATTTTTGTCTAATTTGTTTTTTGATTCAGCCAACCTGCAGAGGTTAGTTAGTTCTGATGCTTGTTTTAAGCAATCATGCTGATCTCATTATGATTGCTGTGACTAAACAGTTCAGCCAGTCATTGATCACTTTCAATGCACATGTTGGGTGTTCTGTTTGGCTAGTGTTCTCAACATGCAGCCTTGGCAGCTGTTTAGGAAGAAGGCTTAGCTATTGAATTATTACTGTAAATTATTCATATGACTGAGATATTATGAAACACTTTACAGATGTTGCTTAACCATTTAAATGAGTTATTTAAATGAGCTATTTATTTATGAATTAAAAGTCCAATAGCATTTTATTTTGAAGAGTGCCAGGGTGTACACAGTGCTTTGGCTGGAATAGAGGTACCTACCTTCCTCATGTGTAGGTAGGCACTGTATTGTCTTAAAACTCCGCTAAATATAATAGAAATTATCCACTTTCTGGAGGCCCTAACAAGACCTTCTCCTGCATTAACACTGGGATAAGTCCTGAGGTGAATGTATTCAAATACTCATTAACTAAGTGCCTACAAATTCTATTTAGATAATCAGTGATGTAAGTAAGGTCACAGCTTAGGTAGTATAGGTCTCTGTGCAAGATCTGCCATTGTACTGCTGTTCCCCTTGAAATTACAAAATGATTAACTTACTAGGATTCAAGGGCAGATATGGCAGCCTGATGTGGAGTAGAGATGCAACAGTGGGTTAAGGAACCCCTTAACTGCAGCAGTAACCAATGTAGACCCTACAGGCTACAGATTGTGATCTGGGTAAAGAAGACTTCAGAGCTGCAAGGCAGCATTGAATTTTGGTAGCCACATTAGTAGAAATACAGGATGACATGGTTTATCCCACTTATCATATACAAGCTGAACTACTTACAGACTGTTGGGACAGCTTATTGACCCCTAGACCTTAGAGTATGCATGGAAGGCATTACATTTTATATTCAGCCACTTGTTAAGCTTCCTCAGCTGCATCTGATTTCACCCTTGGAACACAGCTGGTAAAGCATCTTGATTCCATAGTATTGCTATACCAGTATATGGCAGAAAATGGTAAGTCTACAATGATTTCAATTTTATAATTTCTAATTTTGTTAGAGTGTGGTAGAGCATACCCAGAAAGAGATGTAAGTAGATAACTGTCATAACAATAACCATCTACCTACATCTCTTTGTGGGTATCATCTACCACACTCTATAACAATACTACCCTGTATTTTCTAAATTCCTAGGAGCAATTATCACTTCCTCCAGGACATCTCAGGCCCTAACCTTTTCTTCAAGTAAAACCTTTGTAATATCAATCTCTCCAAGGAGACTTTTGTCATATTGTAGACAACTTGGTTTACTAGTCGCCAGGTACTCATCTTCTTACTTTGGTTTCTGGGACTTGAAAAATATTTCAGTCATAGGATGTACTCCTAGAGAGTTTCATTCCATCCAGATACCCCTAATATTAAGTTACTACACCACTCAAGGTGTCTGGGTTGCAATGAGAGACGAAATGCCTTAATCACATTTATACTTTTTGGGTCATCTTACACTCCCACACACCAACACACTTCTGATCTAGGGGACATGCCATCCTCCTTTTTGTCACGGTCGGGTCTGAGACCAAGTGGGAGGAGAAGGAGGAGGCAGCTGGAAACCAGAACCACAATTGACTTGGCGCTAGCAAGCCCCAAGGCGCAGAATCAAAGACACACCCAGTCTTCAGCCTGAGCCTCTGCAAGGAGGTATGGTCTTTGCAGCTGTACTATGTCCAGGTCATGGCCCCTAGGGTTTGCTGTCCACAGGTGGTTATGTACAGAACAAGAGGCAGGTAGAATGGTTGGTAGGCAAGCAGTGGTCAAGGCAGGTGGCAAGGTTGCAGAGTCAAAGGTCAAAGCTAAAGGTTGAGACAGGTGGCAATCAGGCAAAATCAGGAAACAGGCTAAGGTCATACACGGAGAGTCATTACAGGAAAATAGCACACCCAGGTACATCTAAAAGAGTCCTATAATCAGGAGCTGGAATCAACATCATGGGAACTTAAATAGGTGCTTTGACGTGAACGCGTTCATGATGCAATACCGCAACTGTGCATGCTGCATCCCCAAGGAGACGTCCATGGGTATTTATGCGCCAAAAGAACAGGCTGCCCACAACTAGTGTTAACAAAAGATGTACACCGCAACGAAGTTTGACGCCGGTCCATAGAGGAGGAACGCAGGTGAGTAGCAATCCTAACACTTTTACATTAGTTATGCTTGCCCTACTTCACCCATTGCTTGGCACCCAAGTGATTGATTAGAAAGGAGCATAAAGTTCCTTTGCAACAAACTCTCTGACAATGGGTGGGGTTGTTGCAATATAAAGTTTATTCTATTCCCAGCTATAAAAATAACACCACAGCGTGGTGTGGCGCACATGTGGAATCCATAACCATTCAAGATGTATTGACTGCTGGAGGATAGTTTTGAAATGTCAGTATGTACCTAGCACGAGATTACAAGCATTTAATTTGTTTGCTTTTCACTAAAGATCCCACTAAAGGGTTTAGTGTTTCGAAATCTGTAAATGAGATAGGTATGAAGTCTGCCACACTAACCATCTCAAGACACACAACAGACACTACCATGAGGATTCTGTTGAAAACCTCTTTGATTCACCATTGATTGATGACAACTAGCTAGAACACAAGGTTAACAGTGGGCACGCATAGGGCTGGCAAAAGTGTTTTATCACCAGTCAGCAAGTTCAGTATTACAGTTTTGGGTGTTAGGATTACTTCTTTATAATCATAAAATATTTCTGAGAATAAAAGAAAATATTATAACAGTGAACTTGCATACGTTGTGGTTAACTAAACGGCCAACGCAGGATGCATAAATCTCCACAGAGACATCACTTTGATGGGTTTTTTTCCAGGAAATATTCCAAAGCTGTTTTCTTCCAAGAACAAATGCATTCACGTGTCAAACTGTTAGTTTCTACTTCTGCCACTAGATGGTGCTCTTGTCGCTTAATCTAAATAGCTATACTCTGTCTAAACAGTGTACACCCACAGAAGAAGCATCCATTGCCGCAGATACCCAGGTGGTCCTAAAATTCGGAACAGAGTGACAGGAAGACAGTTTAGTAATGTTTAAACAATCCGTGGCATGTGCTAATTAAAACAAAAAGGGATGCGCTGCTGGACATCAACTTTTCTTTTTTACTGCTACATGTAAGGTAGGACCTCTTTTATTGCTTTGGTGCATTTGTTTGTTGCTTAAACAGAACTGTAATAACTCTGAGCATTTCTGTGCCGGTAAATCAGACTCACCTTTTATTTTCAGGTTATTTACATTTTGCTTTGAATTTCTCCTCTGTTGGAATAATGAGACATGTAATTATGATTGCTGCATTTCTATATAAGTCATGCTGATTAATTAAAGATCTCTGTACATCTGCTTTAGTGATGCTTTTATACACTTTGCACAGAATACCTGTAAATTGGTTTGTTGCTGAGTCTGTGCTAATTAAATGAATTTATTGGTCAGCTTTACATGCCTTACTGGTTACACCCCTACTTAGAAGAACTGATTTATTTACAGGAAAGCAACTGGCCTTAGGAAACTTGATGGATATTTACATCTGCAACCTGGGAGATTTTATTGATCATCTCTAAATTGTTAGTTCCTGAAATGTTGTTAGGCTGAAGAACATAGTTTTGCTTCAAAGATTTCAGTACATCCCTGTCTGTTGCCTGTATAGAGGGGCGATGGCGTATATACTTTAACCAAAAAAGGCGTTATAAAAATAAAAAAACATTCAATTCATTGTTAAAGAAAATTGCTCACAAAAGCTTTTATTTTGTTCTTGAATCAAACATTTTGTAAAACCAATGAAAATGTTTTTTCTTTACATGTTCAAGTTGGTGTGTGATTTTTAGTGTTCAAACATTATTTCTGCCACTTTTAATTATCAACATAGTATGTAGAATGGAACCAAATAGTCGATTTTCTTACAGTAACACTGTCATATAGCTAAATCAGGTTGATATAGCAGGGGTAAAATCATTTTGTTCTTATTCCCTATGTTAAATTGATATTTATCCATTTGTTTTGGGTTTTTGTGTATTTGTAGCTTCTGGATTTGTTTCATGAAATAAGCAGTCACATTCCAATCCAGCGACTGCTGCAGCCACAGCTGGAAGTGTAAACTATCCCACTATAGCTCATGAAAACTAATAAAAGCAAATGTTTTGTTGTAGCTTCTGAGTTGCACTAAAGTTGCAAGTTTAAATCAGCTCTGAAAGGTACATGGCAGCAATTAGGAGTTCATTGGTGGTTCAACCTGGGACATTAGTGCTCCTTTAAAAGTAGGTTTCAGGAAGTATGGGAAATAAAATATTTTGTATAATTACAGTATTTATCACCAATGCATTTCTGTACATTATTTGTTTTTATTTTCTTTGTAGAACATTCTTAGTAGAATCCCTGCAGAAAGGGAGAGAAGGTTCTGTTCCTAAAGGCAGTAAAAACAGAACAGGTTGCAACATTCGTTTATGAATATACTGAATCTAACTGAACAGGGAACTAAGAAATTAGTATAGCATGGCTCATTTTTTAATAAATGTCCATCTTTAGGTTTAACTGTTCTTCTAATCTACCTTTTTTATGGTTAAATGGGTGAAATCCTGCAATTCTGGGCTAGGCGCATTACTTTATTGAAGGATATTGAAAGTCCAGTTTTGATTGCATGTTTTCAATGTTTACTAAAGGTGTTGTGTTTTAGTTTAAAAGTTCTAGTTCTAACAAGTCCATTGGCACGGTCATTTTATTATGGCAGTATGATATTATGGTAGAAATAAGAGACAGCAGTAAAAAAAAAAAAGTTAATGGCAAAATATGAAAAGAATTGTTAGGGCAATGGCACACATGGCATGATATCATCCACAGTAAAACAGCAGGAAAATGCAAGTAAATTTCAGTAGGTGCCAGAGGCACAATGCCTGGAGACTTTTCTAGTTTAGTATGGGAGAACCTTTTCATGGTAAACCGTGTCTGGGAAGATCAGGCATTTTGCTGCAGTCCCCCCATTAAAATCTGTGGCCTGAGGTTTGTTTATGTTTTCCTTATGTTTCTTTACTGGTGTTTTGTGTTCCATGTGGCATTGCCTTTAGTGTTGCCATGCCAATATTAACATCTTTTTACCTGATGTAAAAGTCTGTGAATTTTTGATGTGTTTACTTCCAGGTTTTTTTTAACTGATACATAAACAGACACCAGCACAATCAACAAAACATTAGGTTAATGAAGTGTTTTGTTGCCATGGTGGGTTGCCATCTCCACAGGGTTGCAAATTTACTGACCGTTTGTAAAATGAAGGTTACATTTTTGTGTGTCAGAATGTAAGAAGTCCAAATCGGAGAAATTATTAGCCTGTCTCGGACCCAAAAAGACTTTTAATTTAGTGGTAAAATGCCGGTGGATGAATTTTACACAACAGGTACACAGCAGTTTAGAGATGGTAAATAGGATGAAATTTGAGGTATTTCGTCACCGTGTAAATCTGCTATAGCAACACAATGCCTGTGTGGCATTAGCTTTAGATAATACATATTCATGCCTTCATTTAGAAAGCCCTACAAAGTGAAAAATACAATTTTTTTAACGAATATCGTTTTTGAAAATGTGTAAAATTTTACAGGGTCAGACTATTTGTACAATATATTTCAATTAATAATAGAAAGGTTTGCCAGCAGAAATAAAACAAGGTACAGTGTTAAAAGAAATGCTTAAATGTATGCAGTTCTACATTGTAAAGATTTCCATGCCACTAAACAGCAGCAAATTAAAATTGTAATTGGATGTTTGTTTTTGTGTTTCTGTTCCTTTAAGGGTCAGGTTGAAATAATCTTATTGTGTCTGCCCTCTGCTTGACGACAAGAATCTTTAATAGTAAAAATATAAAATATAATGATTGCAGGGCTATATAGAGTAAGCACAGCCCCACACCTTATATTACCTGGGCAAATGCACATCAACTTCCAAAACCCTGTTACAATATAGATCGACAATGCCTGAGAGTATGTTAAAGCATCAGTAAAATAACTTCACATTTTGATTAAAGTGCCAGTTATTCTTATACAGTACTTATAAAATAGGAATGTGCGGTTCAGCTTTGGATTAGTCCGACACCGCAGATTAGAGGCAGGTTTGAATTTCATCGGAATAGCTGAAAAAAAAAAAAAGTACAAACCAATATTAACTGAATCCAAAACACATGTAACATCGGAGTTTTTTGCTGTGATTTTTTTTCTGAACCTCACAGAACCTTTAGAACCTCAGTGAATGTTTCAAGCCTCAGACTTGAACTTCACTGTAACACAGTAAAACCAGCAAATAATATGTTAAATAAAAATGAAAGCAGACAATTCCCCTTATTGCCAGCGGTGCAGCAATATGGCATACAACCAGTCTTACATGTGTCCCTATCTTTTTTGATGTCTTCTCTTTTGACCCATGAGGTAGTCCTGGATGGACCCATGTTGTAGTGTCATCTTCCCTAGATGCAGGGAAATAGGTTACCTAGTTTAGATTCACACTGTGTACTTTAAGATGATCCTATATAAAGCAGAATGTTTATGAGGCGTGCATGGCTCTTTATATTTTTTGGAGCCTGAATCCATCCTGAATTTGTTTTACCAAATTAAACAGATATTTTGTTTTAAAAAAAGGCAGTGTAATAACGTTATTTATTTTATTTCTATAGTACTGACATCTTCTGCAGCACTTGTGGAGCTTACACTCTTTTTTTCCTATACAGCCACATACAGAGTAGGAATGATTTAATCAGGTTTCAAATAATCTGGTATGTCTTTGGATTGTAAAAGGAAACTTCATGTAGATGATGCCTAGGGCAGAATCGAACCCAGGACCCAGCCCTGCAAAGCAACAGTGACCATACTGTCTAAATTGTTTTGTGCAGATCTAGTCAGAAAAAAGCATAAATATTTTCATAATTATAAGAAAACAGCAGCATTAGCAGCAGTGCCAGATTTACATCTCAAGAGCTTATAGGCACAGAATGCTTGGCACCTTAGGCCACACCCATTAACTGGCTACACCCCTTTATGCAAATAATCATAGACTAAATTATACAGTCATCTGAAGTGCTTTATCTATGTGACTCTTAATATCATGCAAAGCAAAATCACAACTATCAGGTTCAACAATTTAAAAAATGTACCTTAGTCATCCCCCTTATTCCCCTCTGCATATGTTCCTAACTAGGAAAGAAGTGGAATTCCATCTGAGCCTCATATGTGTACATAATTCTTATGTCTATAGGGAAATCCAACTCTGATGAGTAGTAAATTTGAGTATTAAAGGGATCCCTCAGAGTAGCAATATGGATGGTTCATGCTTGTCTAGTGAACAGACTTCTCACATGTATACCAATCTTTGGAACTTGCCTGCCCACATTCACACTGAGTAATTTTACTGTGGTGGGATAAGATGGAATACTATCCCATTTTTTGTTTGTTTGAAGATGTACAATTGCAGTAGCATTTACCCTCAGTATTCCCTCCCATTACCCTGTGGTCAGTACATTCCCACCACAATCTTTTCCATCCTCTATTATCTTGGATTTCCCATTAGTGTCTGGAGAAACCTGCCAGTTGTGCAGGAATAATAGTAGAACAGGTGCAGGTTGAGTTTCAGCTCCAATAGTTCTGTATATATGACTGAATGAGACTGGGCACTGTTTGGGGTATAACTGGTGGTCACTGGGTATGTCTGTGTGCTGCATCTGGTGGGTATTTGTGTCTGGTGATCGCTCTGTACTGGGTATGTCTATTCGGCACAGTGTACTTGTGTATATCACTGGAGCTGTAGCTGCCATATTGTAACACTGGGACAGTTCCTGGCAATCAGCTAGTGGCATAGGGGTGTAAGTAACCGGCAATCTATATTTGTTACAGGGACAGTAGTGTAATAGCCCTGGAACAGTTACCTACATTTTCTTATGCAGTTCTTATCTTTTCTGATAACAGCTATGTTGTTAAACACACCTCACACACTCACATTGTTTTCTATGGTGCTATACATGAAGCATATGCAGAAAGTGCACCCTAAAGCCCGATTTTTAAAGCTAAATAGCTAAATATCTTACTTTCTGTACACAATTTAGAATTTTTGGAACCACATTAATATATGGTTACTATAAATGCATTTAAGAAATTTAAAATTTTTAGTGTTAGTTACTGTTCTTTTAAGATGAAATGGCCATTGCAGGGCATCCTTCTGTGGAGTCTATGAACAGCATAATTGCACTGTATATAGGTATGCATTAGGGGTGCATTGCACTGCATCTGGGTATGTATTACAGTGTATCTGGGGATGCATTGGGGTGCATTGCACTGGATCTGGGTATGTATTACAGTGTACCTGGGGATGCATTGGTGTGCACAGCACTGCATCTGGGTATGTATTACAGTGTATTTGGGGATGCATTGGTGTGCACAGCACTGCATCTGGGTATGTATTACAGTGTATTTGGGGATGCATTGGGGTGCATTGCACTGCATCGGTTTATGTATTACAGTGTATTTGGGGATACCTTATGGGTGCATTGCACTGTCTCTAGGATTACATTATGCATGATTACACTGTATCTGGGCATGCATTATGGCTGTGTTGCACTATATCTGGGTATGTCTTAAAAGAACACTTTGCACTTTGCCTGAGTATGAGTTTGTCTTACAGGCTCACTGCTCTATATTATGGGTTTTTTGCACTAAAGGGACTGAAGTGGCTCTCAATTTAAAAGCTGTGACACTTTCTTTCTTAGTAATGTTAATGGATGCTACAAATATGCAGATATTCAACCTTTGTAGCTGATTACTTTTGGCTACTAGACCTCGGTAAACAATTGCCCGTTTATTCATTGCCTTGAAAGGTTTTCCAGCCTGTATGCCTTTATTCCTCAGGAGTTTACAGGCTACAGATATTCTCATTCTTAAATACTCAAAGTGTATAGTTGTCCTGTGTGAGATGTGTTGCATATGTTTCCTTAGTGATGGTAACCCTTTTATCTTTCATCCAGTTTGGAATGTATACATTGTAAATGTGTTGTACTTCCTTATTGTAAGAATATGTTTATATACACATGGGGTATGTATGATATGCTCAATGATTTGTGAAGAAATCCTTGTTATGTAATTGTGAGTAGTTTTTAATGTTTCCATACACTAATTGTAACACATTTATGTTAACAGATTTATACAATGGAGTAATTTATGTAATTGTTACACGAATTTTAATACACAGAGTTTATATAAGATTTTATTGATTTTAATTTTGTTGGACAACCATCTGGTATCACTGTAAGCTTTAGGTATCCAAGAAGGGAAATAGTCTGGAAGCACCTGATGAAGGAGGCATACAACACACAGAATCATTGTGCTGTACATGTTGCCCCTTATATAAATGTAGCATATTTATGCATAAATTGTAGCCTCTGACATTTTGCTTTTGGATGGCTTCACCTTCCACAGTCATAAACCTGCTCTAATCCTAAACTTTTTCAAGAGAAATGCTGTTTAGATGTTTAAAGGAACATCCTCTCCAAAAATATTATTCCTGCTGCAAGGTAGAACTAGCACAGTTACTTCCCAAACTACTGGAACAGCCAACTATCAGGTATCCAAAATGACAGACAGACAGATATCAGATATCAGAATTCCAATTCCTTGCCACACTTAGACCCTTCAGCTGTGTTTTAGTTATCAGCAGGTGCCTTTTAGGTAGAAGGCAGACAGACAAGGAGCCTCACTGACTAAAGTGTGAATTCACCTGTCGAATTCACTTCGCTACAATTTGAGTTGCATCGCCAAAATAGTCGTGAATTTACTTTTCAGGATTGACTAAGTAGAGAATACACTTGTCAAACAGGTGGACAGTGGTGAATGCTGTCAGATGTGTAGTGTGGCGTAGTCAGTCAGATAGAAGTAGGATGATAAATAATACGGAGTGAGGCAAATTAGACAAGTGAAGAGCAGTGACATTAGTCTCATCATATCCCACTAACTGTATTGTGTGAATATTCTATTTCTATGTCACCTTGTCCCTAACTCATGTTGTCACTTAGTTGCAGTCGCCATTGTCACTTTTGAATGAATAGTCGCCTTATGCAACACTGGAGCCCTGCCATCAACCCCCTAATTCTCCACTTTATAAATGGTGAAGTCAAACAGGTGAATTCGGAGCAGATTACCTAGTTGCATTCACTCCTTCGAAACACTCCGCAGCTTAGTCAATAGTAGAAGTACCTGTGCACGTGCATGCAAAATGATGCGAAGAGCTCTGTAAGTTCATGACTCACGTAGTTGGTCACATATTCACCACTTTGCAGACTTTTTTCAATAAACGAACATGGGGAAGTGGAGAATAGATGCGAATTCAGAACTCTATGCAACTATTTGCACTGTAGTCAATGAGGTTGAAGGTGTGCAACCATAGAACATAGCCAAAAGTTTACCAACCAGAGATGCCAAATGGTCAGTAAAGCAGAATAGCAGACAAAACCTGCTAAAAAAAAAATAGGCACAGATTAAGGATCTAGAAATGTTTTAGTGACACATTCAAAAGAAGAAACCAGCTTGGGTATTTGAGTGTTGCAGAGAAGACTCTTAAAAGGCGTTAGGTTGCAAATAGTGACAAGACACCATTTTTTCATATTGTTAAGGGTGTATTACCAGGTATGAACAGGACCAATTAAAGGTACTTGAGGAGTAATCCTGGATATCAGTTATCATCTATTTGCGGACACTGACTGGCTGAGTTTGTTGCTAGGTGTAATTAAACTATTAAAGGTCTTATCAGAATGTTGGACATTATCCTTTGACAAGGTTATAGGATCTGTTTATTCCAACCTGATTTGCTCTAAACAATGTTATAAGAAAGTGATTTTATATTTTCTAACAATGATAGTAAGCCTCTATTAAACTGTAGTTCAGTAACAGCTGGAGCCCTCTCTGTTTTGTGTTCCACTTCCCAAAGAGAGCAACTGTGTGCCCTCATCATTTAAATGTTCTATAAGCACAAACAGCATAGCACAGAACAATTAATTTAAAATATGTACAATTAGAAACAATATACTCCAAGGAATACTAAACCAGATATTAGCCAAAAGATGTGTTTCCTTGTATGTATAGTATGCTGTCATCATTCATCCCCTGTTCATGCTTAGTCTGTTTACTGTATTTAAAGGAAAAAACTGGTTCATTTTGTATTGTTCAGCCCTTATGAGGGCACTATTAGCTTAAAATATGCACTGTTTATTTGTAGCACTTTTCTATTTGTGAGAGTTCGTTCAGTTGTTCAAGGAAGAATGGTTCTGTTTTAAGAAAGAACATTGAGATTTCTCCCCGATACTGAAATCTATTGATTGTTTTAAAAATAAAAACAACTCGTCTGGTCTTCACTGTATTATTAACCCCAAAATAAAGTAATACAAATAATCAACTGAAGCCATAATCTATTGTCCTTAAAGGGATGTGCAGTTTACTTTCTTTAGTAATTTGGCAAATCTTGTGCAGGGTCACTGACATCTTTGAAAAATTCTATATATCTCCTCAAGCATTGTAAGCAGTTATTTATATATATGTTTCAATCTCTGGAAATAATGCTTATGCTCACATATCTCCAGTGATTCATTAGGATAGATTTGCCATCAGAGTTCCTTTGCACATGAAGTGGTATGCCAGTAAGTTGTTTTTAATGGGACATGGTTTCAGATTTCCATATCTTTATATATATTTATAGTTTAGTGACCAGATCTTCCCTTTTATTGTGGACAAATTTAAAAATAAACTACAAATGCAGTGTGTCTCTACTTCACAGCCACCCATCCAAACTATAGGCAATGATTTGGCCACACTAGTAGGACAACTAAAATGAAGCATGCCTATTTCACCAGTTGAAAATAAATTATGCAGGGGTGTGTCCCAGTAACTGCTTCCCTGAGATGACAGGTTTTAGGTTATAGTTCCTAGTGAAAGGGAGAATTTGTTCACATTTGTCCAAGCTCAAAGTATTCTGGAGATTTTACCAATATCATTCCCTCAGCCCTGCGTCATGTAGACTTTTTATTCCTTTGGGTTTAAATGTGAAAGTCCTAGCCCTGTGGAAAATGCATGATACAGAGCTGAAATACCTGCAGCACTAGATTACCCCAGCTCTGCACAGTCTACAAAAATCAAAGAAGGAAAGTGAAAAAGACTTCATGCCAGCTGAGAATTTAACAAAGCTCATCATCTTTTTCCAAAAGTATACCACGAATGTTGGAAGATATGATTAAAAAATCTGCAAGACTGTGCAGAACTCCCAGAGTACCTTGAATAAGCAGAGATACATTCTGGATAAAAAATGGCTGCTTACACAGCTCTCAACTGTGACGGGGTGTTTACTGCACCCTTTAAATGGGTATGACAAAGCCTGGTTTGCAGTCTGGGGTTTGTTATAGCAACTGGCTATGTGCAGTCCACAAAATGGCTACTAGAGATGTATGGGTTTGGAAGAAAATTCTGATTTTGAACCTCTGTTGCTGAAGTGTTTTTTTTCAGCTGGGTTTCAGTGTGTTACTGAAATTCAGAGGTTGTTTACCGGCAAAGATCCTTTGCAGTTCACCAAATTAAAATATGTTACTGATTGGGTGTTGTTTACTAGTAAACTATTATGTACTTGGTGCTATATTAATCTCATGTCTATATATTTTCTTCTAGTGCATGGAAGACGATGTGAGGCTTTAATAAAGAAACATTCGATCTCCATTAAAAATGTCAACATACATACACAAGGAGTTTTCTCAGCTCCAGCCCATTCAGCATGTTGTTCATGGAAAAGCAGATATTAAAAGTTCTCCCTCAGCCATAAACTCTTCAGTACCATACAGTGGCACTGTGCCTGTGGATCAAAGTCCAGTGTACACTCCCTCTTCCTACGTGGAAAACAGGCATGACTACTCATCAATAACATTCTGCAGCCCATCTCTTATAAATTATAATGTTCCTGGAAATGCTTGCGATTCACAAAGTTCAGAATTGAGACAGACTGTAAGCCCGAGTTTGCTCTGGCCAGCTTCAGATCATATGTCTCCCGTGACTTTGCACTGCCAATCCTCACTTTTGTACGTTGAGGCACCAGCAAGCCCATGGTTTGAAGCCAAATCAGAAGAACATATCCTGCCACTCAGTAGGTAAGAATGCGCTGAGCTATAATCACATAAATAGTTTTGCTAACATCTAGCAGTTGAGTAACATATATGTTAGACTGTTCAGTTTAGAAAGCTTTTGGCATTTAGCAAGAGAAAGCCACTTCTCCTACAATAGTAGTAATGCTTCCTTCATTTGTAGAGGAAAAAACATGGGGAACAAGAAGTCCTTTCATTAAGCAGATAAGAGCAGACCAAGCAGTAGATCTAGTATAATAATATCCTGCTCAAATCCTCGCTCTAACATGCTACATCACAGTGGGGGACATTTAGTTTTCAGCATCACAAAATGTAAATCCTGCATGAGTTTTTAGAACTGGAAGTCTAGGCAACAATACGGTTAGGAGTGAGGTGCTGGTTGCAGCTCAGTAGCCAGTAGGAATCTACCCAGCATGACAACTATAGTTACTATAGCTGACAAGAGATTGCAAACAATCTGAACAACGAACATGTGTAACTTCTAAAAGAACCAGTAATGCCAGAAAATGTAAATTGCCAATTGGAATTGGTATGGTAATTATTCCTATGCAGAACTTATAAAAATATAGGGGGTTATTGACTGTCCTGATTCTCTACTCCTTATTGACCAAACAGCTGATTCCCAACCACGACAATAGTAAATTTGTGACAATATTCCCACAATGAAGCCGCGACTGCAACAGTAGCCATCTATAGGGTAGTGTTTAACCGCCATTAGCTGGCGAATTCGCACCTTTAAGGGGCAATTCGACTTTAGTCAATAACTCCCATAATCTTTGAAGTCAGTTTCCTTCCTTTTATTGCTTTGTGATGTTTTTCTTTTTTGCTGGGGCATTCCATGTATGGAACAAATGCCACTTCAAACCTAATGGGAATTTTTCTTTCTTTTTCTGGTATCACTGGTCCTTTAACAGATTAGAGAACATTGAAATAGGCATAACGTTCTCAAGGACTTATTCAGCCATTAACAGACAGACAGTGCAGGTTTCAAGGTGGATATCATTTAACTTTGAAACAGCAAAGGACTCTGACAACCTGTGTGGATATCACCACCAATGCAATTTACTAGTATTTATGGATTCCAGTTCCCACCAGTTGTCATAGAAATGGCAGATTTTACAAACAAATACTTTCCGTAAAAGCTTTAAGAAAACTGTCATCTGATTAAAAGGTGAGGATGTAACCCCAAATCTAACTGATTAGAAATCAATCATCTTGAAACATTAAACCGAAGACATTACCTGTATGAAATAACGTGACATAAATCTTTTTACACATGAAAGTGTGAAGTACAGTGGCAAAAAATGATTTTTTAAATGTGTTTGTTGCAGTGCCTGGGCACAATGTTAGTACTGGGGCTGTTTGTCATCTATAGGGCTTTAGAAGTTACTCATATTAATGCTTTGATGATTGGGCTTTCTGCACATTCATGGCTTCTTAGAGAGAAAAACTCATAACATTATGGGGCATATACATCAAAGTGCAAATTCCACAGGCATAGCGAAATAAGAATGTTGGCATGTATACTATTAAACCCACTCAGAGCCGTTCCTAGGTTAAATTTCTCTCCGGGCAAGAGCTTAAAACTTGCGCCCCTCGCCTCGCCCGGAGTGAAAATTTGTGCGACGGGGTTGTGTGACGGGGGGGGGGGGGGGGGGGGGGGGGGGGGGGGGGGGGGG
>JAKJJM010045300.1:0-11356 GCA_021901965.1 Pipa carvalhoi
ATATATATATATATGTTAATTATTGCCGTGTTCAATGTGTGTTCCTTTCCTACATTTATTTATCTCTTACTCTTTAGGGGATATTTATAGAATTGCAAAATGGTCAAAAAGTATAAAATAACTATGTTCACTTGAATTTCTCCCCTTTTTGACCATTTTGACAAGCAAAAAAATGAGATCACCAATTTTAAGCATTATTATTCCCTCAGCAAATTATTGATATTGTTGAGCGTATAGAGCATATATGCATTTAGTATTTTGCACTGCATTTCTGGAAATCAGCCTCATTAAAACACCCCAAAAATGCAGTAAATTCATCTTTATTGCTAACTGATTCATGTGAAACTGAATTTGCAACATTGCAATGTACATACAATATATATTGTATGTATATTGTTATATTTATATTTCTTCTTAGATGACAGAACTTTTTTTTTTAAAGTGTAATCTTATAAATTGTAATAAAAAGGTTACAAATTTTTGATTATGTTGTTATATTCCTATCAGACATTGGGTGAAATTTATAAATCTCGAGAAGATCGATTTTGACCTTCTCGAGATTTTTTTGTTGTAAAAACAGATGCACAATCAAAAGACATTGATCAATATTTTTTCAGTCAATTTTTTCTGATCTAAACTTTTTGATTGATTTTTTAAAATCTTTTTTTGATGGAAAAGTAGTCATAAGTATTAATGGCTACTTTTCCATAAAAAAAGATTTAAAAAAATCAATCGAAAAATATCGGTCAATCTTTTTCAATCGTGCACCCGTTTTTACACCAAAAAACTCGAGAAGGTCAAAATCGTTCTTCTCAAGCTTTGTAAATTTCGCCCACTGTGTTGACATTTGAATTTTGATAGCAGAAATTTGAGTTCCACAGCAGGGAACTCGTTCAGAGGAACAAAGCAGATACAGGGGGATATTGAGCCCTGCTGAATTAAGAGGTAAGTCAGGAGTTTCTTGATGGCTATATTGCTTGACCATAGGTAAATGGAGCTTTCTTTATAGAGAGGGTTTACATACCCTTTAACAAGCAATAACCAAGAATCTAAATATAGATAAATGTGATTTTTTTAATTTATAACACAGTGTTTAGAAATGAACACAGTTGCTAAAAACTTTTAAATAAAATTATTAAGTTGGTCAAGAGAATAAGTAATACATAATTTGTAAATTTTAATAAGAGCAGGGATTTTAAGAATTACATGATTAGATTTTAATAATGTAGCAAAAAGGGAATGTAGAAAAAATGTATATTCACATGTTTGCATTGGCATATATCAGGTATACCAGTATCAGATAGAGATTCATAATAGCTAGAAGAATCATTTATTTGTTTAGCAGTTTTTTTGCAGATGCTAGCCAATTGCATTGCTTGAAAGTGAAACTAGAGGGATGTTAACACAACAAAAAGAGATATTATATAATATGTTAAAGGAGAACTAAAGTGATTAATAGGAATAAATTATATAGACAAGGGTTATGTGTATATTACAAATAGCTCTATACAATGGTGCTATTTATAAATGAGTAAATATTAATTCATAAAGTTTATATAACAAGGTCCTTTTCCATCTGATGTAATATCTACAAGGAAGTTGATCCCCCTTTCTGAACCAGTGATGCACAAAGGACATGCATTCAATGACAAGGTAAAGTATTTGTACTTTATTGGTAGTGCTATATACAATCCTCTGGATCAACATTGCAGAAAAACAGGCTGTACTGGATGGACTTGAGTCTTTTTTCAGCCTTATAAACTATGTTAATCAGGGAAAACAGTTTAAAGATCCAATCAAATTAAGTTTTAATGCTGCCAAAACTTAGCATTGACATAACAGATCCATATTTGCATTTAGAATGTATTCAAAATGGATGTTGTGTGTCGGCAGAGCTGTGTAAACTTCAGTGGAACAGTACAGAGCATACAGAGCTAATCTGGAAATTTTAATACATCAATTGAGGAGACATGTATGTGGGTTACTGCATTATGTATTTGTGTGAAGGTAGTTTTAGTTCTTATTTAAAAGTCTACAGTCTAGTGAAATGAATTTGTGATGTACAGTTATATAGTATTTAACTAATATATAACAATTTTACCAAGGCCTATCATTCCAACAGTTGACTTAGGCCTACCATTTATACCTTTATGCAGTTAATCCTGCTTTATACTATTACTATAATATATTTTCTTGCTATACAAAAAATGATATGATGGAATTATGGTTTTCTTTAAAATAATTTAAAGATGTGGCTATAGATGAAACACATGGTTACAATTCAAAACACCACCAGCTGAACTTACAAGCAGGAAGTAAAGAAGAAATCTCTTGCAAGTATTTAGTGTGTCTGATACTTGGGTTTCATGTTTATTACATTTGAAAGCACCAATGTGTTTAAGTCTTTATAGAAAAAAGATGAATTATTTTGTATTATGCTTTAAAATTGTAGCTGTAAAAACACACAGAAACTTTGATAGATGAAATGTCTCATGGAGAATTAAAGCAAATGTGACACATAGCAGGACTCTGTACCTCTGACAGCATTAACAGAGGTTCAATGTCAATATAAGTAATAGAGCATAATAGCATACTCTTGCTAAGCTGGCTTCTGGAAGCCTGTAAGGCCAGTGCTGTCCTTGTTCAAAAGTTCAGTTGTGGATATGGTTCTGACATATTATTTATTCAATTCTTCAAGAATCTTTTTACTTGATTCAGGGGAATGGATAAATATAATAGTTCAGGGGTAAGACATTAATTTTGGCAAGATAGTTACATCTATAAACAATGCTGTGTAGATGCAATATATAGGTTTAAAATAGTTTCTTTTTTAATAAATTACAGGAGAGAGCTCTGTGGCCAGTGAAATGTGTTGTAATATCCTTGGGGAAAAGTAGATTCAATATTCTTCAGAGGACTGAGTACTTTAGTGTGGTAAAATATCAATAATTGTGTACATTTATTTACTAGGTGTAGAACAACTGAAAATACCATGAATCCATGCATTACTGTGCCACGTAGCTGCTAAGCTTAAAATATAATATTTAGCAAAATGCTTTAATAAGAAAATGCACAAAACAAAATTACAAGTTAAAATAATGTTCCAAAGAAGAAACAAATTGAAATCTCTTGGATCAACTGGCAAACTAATTATAAATAAATCATACTGCCTGAGTACATTATTTATTGTCATTACTTTTTAATGACAATTTGGTTCAACATATGGTATTGTGCCTATTCACTTAATTAAGGTTGATATGTAAAATGTGTTCAGTGGTTAGACTTTAAGCTTTATAAAGCTGCATAATAAATTCATAACACTTACAAGGTAGAATGCAAATGAATCCTCTTTCTTAACTGAAGCATACATTAATTTACATGAAAAGAGGAAAGATAAACAAAGGATTTCAGAACAAAGCAACCAATCATACATATTGAGACATATTTAGAGAAATAACTGTTTGGTCCATAGGCTCATTGTCAATAATGTTTTATAACTGTCTGTCCTTACATCTCATGAAAGTAGGCAAATATTTCTTTGTGATGTCCCTTGTTGGTTTTAATTATAAATAATAATAATATTAGTAGTAGTAGTAATAATAATAATAACAACAACAAATTCAGGGTTTGAAATAATTGTTTGTTTAGGGGAAGAAAAAAAATGCAGCTTATTCCCACAATATGTAAAAGCAATGACATTATAAAATAATTCCAAATGAATGACTTTATTGACAGATAATTATCACTTTTTAAGAAAGCAAACGAATGGCAAAGAAAACAAGAATATACAGCTTGCCTGTTGAAATTATACCCAGACAGACTAGAAGATAATACGGATACAAAGCAAATTACATTTTACAGTATAATGTTGTTTTAATGTCATTCAGCTTTTCTTACAATAGTAAATTAATAAACGGCTACATAATTGAATAAAACAAATAATTTTGCTATATATTATATATCAACTGAAAAACGGCTTTCTAGTTATATTTGGTCCGCCTTTATCTGGTAAAGTGGTTGCCAGCACAGGGTCTTGTTTTATGATGTTCCAGTTCTTGTCAAAGATTCTTCTGATCTTCTTTTCATCCCTATTGAACCTAGTGATAAAATTGACACCTTTGGACCAATCTTCTTTTTTGGACTTATTGGTTTCCAATTGTGGTGTTACATTGTGAGCTTCCAGTAGATCTTTTTCCAGGTATCCTCTTTCCCAGAATACCTCACACATTTTGCTAATTAAATTTCCAAAACATACCACACTATTGTATGTCTTCTCTTTTTGGGAGTTCACTTCTGTCACAGTTGGTCCTTTAACAAGAAAGGCCACAACAAAAGGATTATCCAGGAATCATTTAACAATATCAAGGAAGTTCGGGAGTGCACCTTATAAACACTCCATTGCTTATCTTGCATGGTGCTATGTAAGTAGAACCTTTAAAGACTTTTTATTGGTGACATTGATACTGCACTAGGAGTTTCCTAATTGTGTTCCCCACAGGGATCAGCGTGGCTCTCCAATTTTCTATTACTGTAAGTTTAAAGCCTTTGTGGACTAGAGAGTGAGCAGCGAACCGAGGGGACCTTACGTGAAGAATATGTGTCTCACGTTAATTGTGTACTGTTACATATTTTGCTATTCCCACATCCAAAGCGCAGGTGTTCACCCTTCATTTCCTGATTTTTAGAAAGAATCTAGAATTTCAGCTTCTCTGCTCTTGATACATTGTTCACCTATACAGCAGGGAAGGGATTTGAATGCCTTCCTTTAGAGTATATTATAGAAGCAACGATTTTTGATTCTGGTCGCCTGCTGTGTATTTTATGATATCTGCATTTCAAACATGACATAGCATTCTCGCTATGGGAACATGAGTCAGAGTTTGGATCTGGTGAGCAGATTTTTTATTTGGATAAATCTATTTAATACTTAAACTATGGATATATATGTCAGTTCATATAATAGATATGAAACACATTAGAGATAGATAATTAAACTGGACTGAAATATATAATTTATAAAGTTCCACTCAGCACAAATGACTGACCCAGCAGCTTATTAAATAAAATGATAATTAAATAAATAAAACTAAGTATCATCAGTTTTCATTGAAGAAACTATTATAAATGGAAATAACTAAAAGAAGGTAGAAATATGTTACATTGCCCATATCAATGTATAATCAATAAATATCATAAATATTAATTAGTATATTTCATTCTTTTGACAATAAGCATCATGATATACCATTAAAAATATATTTTGCCATATCAATAGTGCTATGGACTAAGGTAATGTAGGAAAATGTATCATGATACAATCATAATTTGTCTTTTTTTATCTGTAAATAAACCAGTTATATAAAATGTGCAAGCATTAGCTCTGGTAAAAAAATTTTACATTTTATTTTAAATCAAAATAAATCCGAATGTACTGTTCTACAGGCACTGGAGAATATTATGAAACTGTCTGAAATTCTAACTAAGATAAGACTAAAATCGACAAAACAATACAATTCTACTTCATGTAACTGTTATGGATTCAACAATCTGTTATAATTCAGTTTTTAAAATGTACTATGTTTACTGGGTGAATGTTCATACCTATGTTAATGTTCTCAAATCTGTTTCATCCATTTTGAAAAATGATTGTTTATGAGATCACAAAATGTCTTTTTCTGCTCTTAGTTATTTACAAAGATCTCTAGAAAGACATTCAAAAATGTTAAATTTGCTATTTATTATATGCCCTGTCTCTGCTGTTTACTGTATTAGCATAATGTGTAGGTACAAGTAACATCAAACAATAAAATTGCCTTTGGCAGCCAAATATCAGATCTCAGATTTAAATGACTGTGGTCTATTAAATAACTGAAACACACAACTATGTTGGTATATATGTATGCATGCATATATGTATAATTTTATTTATAAAGCACCACAAATTTACGTAGCGCTGTACAATTCAGCAATACAAACATAAGACAGACATGGGAAAAGTGCATTACACAATACAAGTGAGTAACTTACAAGCATAAAAACACTTTATGTGCCAAGTTATGATTGACACAAGAGGTTGGATGTCAATGCTGTGACAATAACACACGAAACTGATAACAACTGACAACAATATTTAAACTTATACAGCTTAATTCAAAGGCATATTTCACAATAATAGAGAAGCAGGATAAGTAATAAATAACAGGGGGACTGGGCATGCAACATTTAGCCTTAGCTGCAATGTGTCAATTGGGCAGTGAATGCAGGGCACTGGGGATATATAGCTAACCCACCCCTGTAAACAGCAAGTTATTTAAAAAAATCACAAATAAATACAAAACAGCTAAATTGTAAACATTTTAATACTACTGAAAACAAATAATAGACATTTCAATATCAATTACAAATTCTTCCTTCCTGATGCTGCTAGTCATTTAAATGGGAACTGTGACCATAAAACCATAAAGAAACATTATCTTTCCTATCACCCCTTTATATTTGGAGAAGGGTGCAGTGCTGTAGCCACTGTTTGTGGCGCCCGGGGCGCTCGAAGTGGCCACCCCTTTGGTCGTGAAGATGCCGCCCCCACAATGTGCCGCCCCACGTGCCGCCCCGTGCCGTGACACATCAGCAGTGGCTGCTCCTGTGGCTGTCTTTCCTTGTTACCAATCTGATCCATCCATTTTCTGGCATGTAACTAAGCACAGAACATTTACTCAAATGTTAAAGTCCAAACCACACAGAATTTTCAGACATCAAAAATCTACATATACAAAATGTAAAATCTAGTTACCTGATAATGCCTTTAAATGAATGGACTGATTAGACCGATGATAGAGAAAGCCATTCAAAGTATGCCAGAGTCACCTAGCCCTGATATAATAAATGCAAATGTATGTTTGCTTTTGGAGGAAATTTTAATAAGAAAATTGTATATTAAAAACGTAATTCATTTGTTTATTAGAGCTCTGGAAACTTTGATAATTTATTTGAAATATGATCATTTCTTTCTTGCCCTCACACAGATACAATTCACAATTTGATGATTTAATGCCTCAAAAATATCTTTTTACACTTTTTCACAACTTGGCAATAATCTTTTAACATATGTAGGGTACAACAGGTCTTTCCCTAATATACTGCAGAGACCATAAACTAACATGCACCTATAAGCAACATTGACTTGGGTCATGTCTATTTTACCCCTGGAAGATTTGTTCATTTGAGTCAGTTCTTTAAGAAAATAAATATTTGTATTTTGTAGTCTATTCTGCTCATAAGGAAGCAGGTCATTGTCAGGTGGATTAGGAGTTACAGCCTCCCACTCTATACTGCAGCAGACGCAATGGTAGAGGTAAATGGAGATTCTAGTGATACTTCCAGGCAGACACATTGAATTAAATAGAGCCTGAAGAAGCAGACAAATTTTATCAAGTTCAACCATCCAAGGTGGGCAGTGAGAGGGAAGGAAAAATGAAAACAACATGACATGAGTCAGTCTC
Source organism: Pipa carvalhoi (assembly GCA_021901965.1). Taxonomy (NCBI): domain Eukaryota; kingdom Metazoa; phylum Chordata; class Amphibia; order Anura; family Pipidae; genus Pipa; species Pipa carvalhoi. The sequence continues at coordinate 7,500 of JAKJJM010045300.1, forward strand.
TGAATCAGAAAATGAAAGCAGCTGGTTGCAAAAATCATCAATCAAACATACTTCCTACTCTACTTATGCACACATCATTTTGGTCTGGTAGGATCAGGAGGAAAGGGAAGGCTTTAAATTCTTTGCACCCTTCTGACTGCAAGTCTTTTTCTCAGGTTTCACCCCTTTGACTGATTGACAGTGCTAGACTTTGAATAGAGGTATGCAGTGAGGAATTGTGATAGACTCAACTGGCAACAATTAGCACTGTGCTTAGAAATTAAAGGAAGAATAAATATATAATGATGGCATATGCAGCAAAGGAATGAAGACTTTTCTTTCAGCAGATTTCACCAAAAGAAAGTAGATTAGCCTGAAAAGGGGCCTTAAAGTGTAGCATGATGTCATATATAATGGGCATAAGCATTGCTCTCTACCTACATTAAAATTTGGCTAAAGGGCTTCTAGGCTAATGTGATGTGTTCTGCAAGTTGTTCATGAACACACAGTTGTGGTAGTCAATTAGCATCAAATTCAGCCCTTTTACAGAGACAGCAATGCCAAAAAAAAAATCATATGCACTTACATGATTATACATTTGATGTTCAAGTCCAAAAAATGTAGAAATATATTTTTGGGTGTGAAATTTTCTTTTAGTTTTCCAGAATTTGTCAATGTGTCAAAAGCACTTAAATGTAATCCTCCTCATGCCATCAACAAACAAATGTTTTAACATAATGAATGGTATGGATTTTTTTTATCTTACTTCCAATCATTCTTGGGGACATGACATTCCTTTGTAGTTAAAGGACCAGTCAGACCAATAATAGAAAAAAGTCATATTTTGTTGGCATGGCAATTATCTTATCCTATTGTGTTAGCATGATAGCTATTTCTACATAGTACTGGTAAATATGTTTTGCTTAATGTTAAAATACTGATATGTACTGTTTAGTATGTATTTTTTATCTTTTGCTGATTGTAACCATATTTTTATGGGAGACAGGAAGAAAGGCAGGTGTGTGTAAGTATGGCTGTGTATATACAGTATATTTGTGTATATGTGTGTGAGTGTGTCTGTCTGTGTTAGATGTGTGTGTATGTTTAGGAGTATGCTGTTTTTTTCTGTGTGTATAATTGTGTGTCTGTCTATGTATGTTTGAAACAAAGAGTGTATGGGCTGTCTATGTGTGTTGGGGTACAAGAAGAATATGGGCTGTGTACAGTGTTCCCTGCACCCTAATCTTACTGGTACTGTACACTACTTCCTGCATCCTAACCTCATTGGTATCCTACACTGCTCCCTGCCTCAGCCTGGCGTAAACCCATTATTCCCTATGAATTGGTCATAGCACTTAACTACAGTTGAAAATGTTTTCCTCTCTATTAAGTATATTGATGTGAATATCAATCTGTAATGGAAGAGACACTTATAGAAAAACACTGCAAAGTGTGCCACTGCCGACTGATCCATATTTATCGATAACAATTTATTTTGATGGGAAAACATTTGTATCAATCCTTAGCATTCCTTTATAAATCAGGGACTTCAAGAAGTACAGTGAAATAAAAATTGTCATCAAGAGAGATTAAACTAATCAATATGGTCAAAATGCTCTTAGTAAATATGCCCTTATAATCTAACACATGGTAAGAAGATTTTACTATATTTATGTTGGATAGTAAATAAAAATTGTTTTTTTATAAGTGTGTTTGTTGGAAGATAGTGATGATCAAGCACTGAAAAGTTCGGGTTCGATCCGAACCTCGAACTTTGAGAAGTTCAGTTCGGATTTTGGGCCGAACCAGAACTCCGAACCCCATCCGATCCCCATTAAGGTTCCCTACACAGGACCCCCACACATCCCCCGATCCCCCTCAGTATCAGCCCCCCACCCAGCACTATTTAAATCATTAACTGGCAAGTAAGTGGTTAATGATTTAAATGCCCAGTTATTTCCATAGTGCTAATGCAATATTAGCACTATGGAAATAATTTGTTTTAATTCATTTAAATCAAGCAAATCCCACCTGGTAGGGGTCCCTGGGACCCCCACACCTCCCCCTAGTATCACCCTCACTTAGCACAGCGCTAAGTGAGGGCAATCGCTAAGTGCAGGAAGTGGCACTAGCACAGCCTTTTATACCCCAAGCCTCCTCCTGACAAAATCGTAGTGGATACTCAAGCACAGTTTAACACTTTTTAGACTCACTGCTACTTCTGTCTGGTGAATGGATTGGCCCAGTAACCTTTAGCCGAACTAACCTTTAGCCGAGTTCGATCAACACTATTGGAAGATGCAGAAATACATTTGAAAAGATTTATGTACAATAATATACCTTACAATATACCATAATGTAAGACAAAGAACAAATTTAAATTCTTCAGAATATTAATGTAGAAAACATCATGATTCAGCTTGGTTTCTTTGCAAAATTCTCTAATAATTTGTATAGCTTAATATCTTATTTTTCCCACATCTAAACTACACTATATAGTATATTGTTAATATATGTTATGACTAGAAAAAACAGAGGAGCATTCTCTTTCCTTTGTCCCTTTTCTGTGGTATGTGAGTGGCTAAAATAGCCAATGAAAGTATAGGATAGTTAATATCTTATAGCGGTTGTAGCAGTAGTAGTGGTGTACTACATGAGGGAAGGTATGTTTTCCCAACCCTTCATTACTATAGCTAGAAGACAGCCCAGTTTCTTAAATCAACCTCAGCTGTGGGTTGAATTTGCCTTAAAAGACAGATAGGAAAAGCCCTTGGGTGGGGTTTGTGTTTACACAGCAGAGAGTGCGGTGTGGAGAAACCTGCTACAGGTTTTAAAATCCCTCTGTGTTGTATGTGCAAAGAAATACGCTTTGTAAAGGACTGTTTTTCCTCTGTGTTTGGACTGAGTACAGAAAGACTCTGTGTTTGTGTTCTTTTTTTTTTTTTTTTTTAAATAAAACCGGACTACGCTGTTGAAACTGAATTATTCAGAAAAAGGCCTTCTGCAAGGTGAGCAATTCCCTACAATCTTTAACAAAGATATTCAGGTATTTTGAACTGGGAAAAATCATTAGAATAATGCATAAATAAAGCTTAAAAGAGATATTAAGACCATTAGTGAAAACCATAGAAAGAAAATTCTTTTCCCATACCACGTGCTTTGTAGTAGGAATTGATGATAATATTTAAATCAGTACATGTATTAGTCCTAGTGGACGCCATAACCACACTCAGACTTTAAACATAGCTCTACAGTCCCCTAAAAAGACCTAGAAGACTTAGGTATCCATCAAAAAACACAATTCTAGAAGACTGAAGAAATGTTGTGCCTATCATAATGGATTCAATAATCTCTTAAATGTTTTAGATCTGAACAAAATTCATGGTTCATTTCCTACAACCTGATAAAAGTCACATTGTTAAACATGTGAATTCAGAATAAAGAATTCCCAAGGTCTTCAGGATCTCTATGATACCTGAGTACTCCGCATCACTCTTTTAACTGCCCTATGTTCTGTGGTACCAAAGGTGATAATGTAAATATAGCTAAATGGCAGCTTAAGATTTAATGGTGGGATTTGAAACCACCACACTCATTTTTGCAAACAATAAAAATCACCATTTTGGAAGTAACAAGTCCAACTGTAGCCTTAAAGTGCACCTGTCAGCTTGTCCCGATTTGAAGCTGTGGGAGCCGCCATCTTGTGCCCAACCTGCTAATCAGCCACTCTGACACCCCCCCTAAGGCATCTCAGATATGCTTGTGCATATTGCAGGAGGAAGGCTGGTAGGAGGCGCTTACTTGTCAATCAAGTAATCCACACCTCCTCCTACAGCCTTTCTATCCAACAAGCCTGCAGTGTCGACAATGTTGTTTCA
>JAKJJM010045338.1:0-11951 GCA_021901965.1 Pipa carvalhoi
AAAAAAAAAAAAAGAGAGAATCTCTACAAAAACTATGTAGCAATAAATGCCACCTCAATTCAAATGAGTTTTTTTCTTTTCTGGTGTTACTGGTCCTTTAATTCACAACAAGAACTTTGCATGATTTAATTATGTAATCGTTTAGATATGCACAAACGTATTTATTAACTGTGCAAGTTTAGAATGCATATTAAAAAATGCTATTGGTATTTCTCTATCTCAAAAGGTGGATTTTACTACAGTGCCAACTGCATACATCCCACTCCCTGTTTTATTACTAAACTATTATACACATTTTTTCTTCTAAGTGAAATAATCGCCCTTAGCACGTTCTTTTTAAAGCAACAGCAAATCTTAATTACTGTGAGGATAATTTATTTAAGGGGCCGATACCACAACAAAAAGGAAAAAATAGGATTTGCCTGTCAATTATTCCTATATTGTACTGGTAGAAATGTTATGACTTTGAATTCCTTAGTTGTATTATTTTGAGTTTTTCTCTTTCTTGTGGTTGCAGCCATCTTATATCTGTTAAGTAAAAAAAAAACCCCACCTAAACCCCTCTTTTTGAGGGAAGTTTATAAAGATTGCAAGGGAATCACTTTCATGCCAATCCAAATAGCAGTTTTCTTTTTCTGGTGTTAGTAGCCCTTTAAACTGACACCAAACCTATAGCACTACGACTGTTTTAGTTCTGTGACCCTGCAAAAGAGAATTTGCACTTCTTAAAGTGCAAATTCTTAATATTAACATGTACTTTATTGGGTACCACCCACTATAGGCATAAGGGATAGGCAAAATTGTCAGATTGGGAGGATCATAATATTCCTGGCATTGCCCATGGACAGTCAGTATGAGGGCCCTGTGCACAGTCAGTATTTAGTGCAACTGATCCAGTGCCCTTAACAGACAATTGCAAAACTGCTAATAGCAGTTTGCCACAATATAAAATGAGCTTTCTTTTGCTCCTGTTTGATCATGTGGCATATATAACTGTTAATGGTTCTTTCCTGCTTTAAAATTCTATTAAGTTTACCTCCTTTGTAATTGTACAGAAAATGAAATGCTACCATCTGAATAAAACTTAGTAACAACAGATAACAGAAGAAAGCTATGCAACAAGAATATTGTTTTAGAACACCTTTTATATTCATGGTACTTCTCTGAGCTGTTGTCTTGTATTTCCTTTATTCATTCTACAGCTTCTGCCCCAACCTGTCAGCAATATCCCGAAGCCTCAGACTATCCCACAATGTAGCTGTATCCTTTCTTTGAATTCCATTTGTTTGTTTAGACAATGTGATCTATTTTTACTTGTTGATATTGTTAATTGGTCTTTATGGAAATTACTAACATAATAATAAACAGATGATGTTTGAAGTTTTTGGCAAGTTATTGCTTATTAAGCCTAGATGCAAAATTTGATGTCGTTTACAAATTAGAAAGCCCTTCCCCAAAAATATATACTTACAGTACACACACCTATCTACCTGAAATCTTCCTTGACTACCTTCCTGCATGGCGTCACTTTCTTAGCCTTTGGGAATGGTGCTCCTGATGTCTTCAGTGCTGTTGCTGCATTTTCTGACTCCAGGACAGCAGGATTGGCAATTGGAGCTCTTTTTGGTATGTTTGGATGAAATGGATATTCATAGTGTTTATTATTTTGAATATACTAGTTTTAATAGACCAATTTATATAAAACTGAGATGATGCATGTTGGCACAACAATGCTGATGATATTGGGAGGCTGGATCATCAACAGGGGCTACTGCTGTATGTAGATTTGCCACTTCTGCATAACAAGTCAGTCAGTGAAAGTCTTGACTGTGTAAATCAAAGCACAACCCTAAATTATAAAAAATTTCTGCATATGATATGGGGCCTTAACATACAAGTGCACAGGCCAGGATTTAAACAGCTGGCAAGCTGTGGGCTCCAGTTGTTATGGGAGAGGGTTCCTATAATTTCAGATGGTTGCATGGACTTCTATGGAGTAAAGCCTTTTGTTGTATATTTCATGAATTAGTGGGAAACTATTTGTCAAAGACTGCAGTCTTCAAATAAAGAGAAACAGTACTGAGTGTGAGAACTGTGTACAGGGGCCTCCAACCTCTTGTCAGCCACAACCTGGCACTTAAAGTGAAGTATTCTCATGATATTATACTTGTATTGTTTAATGCACTTTTCTCATGTCTGTCTTATTTTTGTATTTCTGAATTGTACAGCACTGCATAAATTTGTGGCGCTTTATGAATAAAATTATACATACATACACACAGCAGACAAATGCATATGCCTTTTGCATATCTGGCTGGTAAACCTCATGGGCTTTGTGTTCTTTGGTAAATGGAGACCTTATGATGTTTTGGCATGACAGGTTTGAACCCTTTGTGCAGCCACAGGCCCTGTCATTTGAGGCAGTTAATAAAGTAGAAAGTATGAGCTTTATAGGGAGACTGAACAATAAACAGAACTTTGTTGACATCATTAATAACAAGGCACTGTATATATAACTTGTACTAGAAAGGGAAAGCCAAAATAATAACCTTCCTGAATAGCTTCTCATGTTGAGGCAGATTCATTTCAAATATCTCAATATAGCAGAAATCTGATACAAACCCACAAAACCTAATTAAAAAAAAAAAATTGTAAGGTAAAAAGTATCCACAACCTTTTTTAGTGAATAAGTACTTCCTTAAAATTGCATGTGAGTTTTACTGTGACCTGTCATCTTGAAAATGCCTTAAAGCATATTAGTCATGTTAACCTTGTCTCAGGTTATGCTGTCTATCATGCATACAGTCATTATAGTGGCTACATAGTATTTGCTACCAGGCCCATTTGTGAGTAAGGGCCCAAAGCTACCTAACCAACTGCTGGAACAGGTAATTTCCTGCAAAATTTAGGGGACATTGAAGAGTTTGCTCTAGGGCTCAAGTATATACTTCGCTGTATAATAAAAAGTTCTTCTAACACCTCAGAGTTCACTAGAAAATTGTGTGCAATGTTTTGAAAAGGCATTTTCAAATGCCAATCAGAACTTGGCTTTCAGAATTCCAATTCCCCTATACTAGTGAATGGTAAAAGATGATTGGTTGCTATGGGTTATTAGACCTCTGGTAAGATTGCCCTGTTTATGAATTTCCTTGTAAGCATATTAGGATGTTTCTAAATAATCTGTGAGGTTCTGATGTACGCATTTGCCTTAGGTCTTTACTGAGGTTTCTGACATGCCAAAAACTCTACTGGTACCCCCGTGGTAAATGAGTTTTCAGGAGTGCAATAGTAAAAAAAAAAAATGGAGCGAGGTTGCAAAAAGCAAAGGTAGCAAAGCTACAATTTAGTCAGGTGCATAACATGTTTTCGGGTGACAAACCCTTTATCAAATGTGACAAACATTGCCAGGGCACGTGGACTCTAGGTTGCACAACACAGCCACCCAGTATTGTTTGCTAATATATCTACTTGAGTTTTCAGGTGGGGCTTACATTGCCACAGGCCATTTCTTCTTTCCAGCATGGGCCCATCTGGTACCAATTTCTGCATGTGGTGATTCTGAGTAAGGTTACTGAATGTAATGTTCAATGATGAACCTCGTAAAGTTTCAGTCCTAAATTACCTTTGTCTTTTCCCCAGTTGACCAGCTTCAAATGACCCTATTGAAAAACCAAGCTGAAATAAGTCCCTAAAGTCAAGGCCTAACTTACAATATCTACTTAGCTGAACCTCATTTGTTAAAAAATTGCATGGGGAACAGACCCGTTATCAACCATTACAGTTTAGCCTGTGTGGATTGTTGTAATTATCTAAGTCTATATTTTGTAAAACCCCTAGACAAGTTTCTTACCTGTTAGTTTTAATAGCTTTTGGATAAGGACCCTGTTTCCAAATGCATTGATTTGAAATTTATTCTAGGAATAATATTGTTATTGTCCAGAAATGTAAAATTTGAGGAAGAATTTTATATCTTATTGGATGAGTCTATGGAGTTCTACACAATTGACTTGCTGTTGAATAGCTCTTGTCTTTTTTAGGTGCAGGCGTCTTTGTCACTACTGTAGTGGCAGGAGGGATAATACTGGTGAAGCCATTTACTGCTGCATCTCGTCCCTTCCTGAGAGACATTGTGTTTTACATATCTGCCATCTTCTATACCTTCTATGTTCTATACCAAGGTTTTGTGAGCCTACCTGAAGCTCTGGGTAACTAAGCAGTGCTTATTTATTTTCTGTCTTTCTGTCATGGCTTTGCTTGTCCAGAGATAAAAATGGATATATAGATTAAACCCTTTGAAAAGCTTGTAGCAGACCAACACTGGTTTCAGTATTTCCAACATGTACTGCAATTGGAGTTTTGGTGTCTCATAATAAACAAATATAATGTAACACTTAAAAAATCCCATTTGGAGTGGCATACAGTACAGAGAACCTGGCCAAAGGAGAGGTGAACCGGGACAAGGCAAAGGAGGGTGGCACTCGCCAAGACAGCCTATGCTGCCTATCCATTGGCACAGCCCTGAATGTTAGCTGCCTTTAATTCCTGCCCCCTCCGAATAGAGCTTTGAGTTGGGCAATGGAGCAGAAAAGAAAAAAGGAGTTTGCTTCAAGTACAGAAAGATAAGAACCTACAGAAAGCAATAACATTTTTACAAGTGCTCTATTTGAATCTACTATGCCAACCCAAATGGGAATTTTATTTATTTATTTATTTATTTTGGTGTTACTTGTCCTTTAATAAATGTGATTTATTAGGAGAGTTTAGTTTTTCTTTATAGAAGTCAGACTTGCTCCATTGTCATAGATTTTAAGCTAGTGATCTTTGGCTTGTTTTCTTTGTTACTTGGTATATGTTGTTTCAGTCCATAACGTGTATAGCAACCATCAGTATACCAGTTATAGTACCTACTTCTGTCTATTAGGGATAATACTAACTCTTCACTATCATTCATTTTGCTGGTATTGCAAATCCACTGGTGCTTTTATCTTATAATGTATTAACCACTTAGGGGGTCATTCCGGTAGGTCCAAATTTTCCGTCCCAAATTCACTTATAGCGAACTCCCATTATAAAGTCGCGACTGCGACTAAAAATTTGTCGCGGTCACGATTTTATAATGGGAGAATTGTCGCGGTCGCGACTTTATGATGGGAGTTCGCTATAAGTGAATTCGGGACAGAAAATTCAGACCTACCGGAATGACCCCATTAATCCTTTCTATGATCACTGGTGCACTCTAATTGTCTGATTATTTGTCATCCTCAGTATACTTGCTGCTATACCTTGTATATGTCCTGGTGGTTGTTGTGTCTGCTTGGTTCTATCAGAGAATGCGCCAGCGCCAGTTGTCTGTTCCTAGCTCAGAAGAGCCAGGTGAGTTCCCTTTAAAGGGCCCTGTCAATATTATTTTAAGGTACATTATCATGTCTAAATCTTCATAATTTTTGTTTGATTTCCACAAAAAACTTCACTACATTTTTGTGATCAAAGCTATCTATTTTTTTTTATAAAAATGTTATTCAAATGTACCAATTTCTGGACTTATCTAGCACCGTGCTGATGAGCTCACCAATTAATGATGGAAATTTTTATATCTGCCTCTCTGAAGAAGTAAAATCACTTAGTGGCAAAAACACTGTGATTTTACACTTTGTAAACTCAATAAAGTCACTGGAAACATGTTTAGCATGTAAATAAACCTTAATAAGGGTTTGCAGCACAGTCTGCTTCTGCACTTGGCTTTTCATTTCTGTATTGGAAGTTTGAATGTTGGGAGTGTACACAGAGCTTTGAAGAAAAGCAACGTACAGACCTTGAGGTCATTCCTATTGTAGTGGATGGTATAGGCAGGGCTCACACTGGTGCATCGTCCTTGGCATTTTTTTTAAAAAAAGCACATGGTGAAAAAACACCAGCGCATTTACCCAGGTGTATTTTCTTACGTGTTTTAGCAAAAAAAAATAGCATTGGGAGCAGTTCTTCCATGTGAAACACCTCACTGTGTGACCGCTATTGTTCAATTCCTATTGCTACTAATCCTGTTTAATTTTTCACTTTGCACTTTATACGCTAGAAAAAATCGCAACATGAATGATCCCAGCGCATATTCCTCTGTATGAAACGCTAGTGTGACATTGTACAGCCGATAGTCATTAATGTCAGTGTTTTTTTTCATATGGGCGTATTTTTGGCTTTTTTTTTTTTTCACCATGTACTTTTTTTTTTTTTTTTCTTAAAAGACCCTAAAATACTAGAATACGCCAGTGTGTAACTTAACACCTCCAACCAACTTTCACTCTGTAAACAATGTCTGTAAAAAAAAAAAATTAAAAAAAAAGTTACAGGCCTTTTGTCACAGTTGTAAGTTTAAAACAACAAGCTGCAGTTTGTCTGCTGTTTTTGTAAAATTAGACAACTAGTTCACCACTGCCATCAGTACACAGGTGCTTATTTATGAAAGTCCAATCAGTCATGTACAGGTCAGAATTCACATCAGCATTTCCCAATCTTTGTGCTTTTATCAAACTTTGCATTGTGGCAAATTTGCAATGAATTCAGATGCTATGAAGTTTGCAGTCTTTGAGCTCTTGCTCGTGCACAGGTAATTAGACTATTCGTCAATGGTCGGAGTCTGTCAAAGTAGCAAATTCAGCAAAACATACTGTGTCCCATTCACTAGTTTTACTTCACCAGATCAAAGTGGTGAATTAGGGGATTGATGGCAGGGCTGCTACTGTCTGACTACACAACACTTATGCAAGAAACTGCTGTTTGCTTCTTTGTTATGGGAACTGCGCTTGGTGAATAAGGAGTAGCGAATTCACGACTATAGTTGAATTCTCATTTTGATAAATAAGCCCCATAATGTGCCTCTGCCCTTATAAAAGCACAAAAAAACTATAGCATTTTATATATTTACTCCAGTAAGATTTTGTGTTTGTAGGCAGTATACGTTACTTTGAGTCTCAGACTGAAACAGAAATGGATTTTTCCATCACTTTAAACAAGCACACATTTTAATCTTACTCCAGTTAATGTCGTTTTAGGATTTTACCATATGTGCTATGTCTGGATAATATCAGACCCTTTTTAGTAGCTATGATATTTTTTTGTCCAGTGTTTTTATTGTTTATTTTTCCTGTTGGTAGAACTACTAACTGAGTCAGAAGATGATGGTGCCCCAACTCCCCATGGCTCAGAGTATGGTATGAATCTGCAGTTTGTACTTTATAGTGTTATAGATGTATTTTTTTTATTTTTTTACATTTAAAAATTCATGAATGTGTGTCTGATTCCTTACTCAAAGTAAAAGTTAAATTGTAAAACATTGTTGTGATCAAGGTAACGATTTGATATGTGTTTACACATTAGTCATAACCTTCCCCCTTAGAAAACACTAATAAAACATTTTTATGTAGTGCTTGCGTGTCTGCCCATGCTCCGTACATTGTACTTTTCTGCATTCCTCTCTTTTCAGACTGGTTTATGTTCCAATCCTTCTCAGCCAATGGTGGATTTCCCTATAGGCACGAACATCCCATGCCTATAGGCAGCTGAGACACAAGAGGGATCTCACTCCAGGGGAATAAATTCTAACTCATTTATAACATATATTATAACTAATTATAACATTTTTTCCCAGCAACACCCCCTCTCATGTTCATTATATTGCTGCTTCATTGGGCTACCTCTTTTGCCCACCTCTAGTCCTGTCCAAAAAGCCAAAGTTTGCTCTTCCACCACAGTGCAGAAACATCTACTGAGAAGGAATGGCTTGTTCAGATTGCCCCTGATTTCCTTATAAACTACTACTGCATTACTGGCTGCAGTGAGCTCAAAGTCCCACTAGCTTCATAACTCAGCAGGAATTCTCATAGGTGTAGAATCAGACTCTTCCAACCAGAAGACTTTGTGAATACTTATTTTGTTTTGTGATATATTGTTTTATATTATGATACTTTTTTTCTAGTCCCCTATATTTAAATCTAACTATGTAGAAACAATAGAGTAGAAAAAAATTAGGTTGTGACATATTTCTTTTGTTTTCTAGGAGATGAATATCAACCCCTTTTTCCTATGCAGCGTAGTACATGGAAAATCCTCTACACTGAGCTGAATCCAGTGGATGCCAGGAAATGGAGACAGAAATCTTGGCAATGGAAGGCCTTTAAAATTATAAAGGTGAGAAAGGGAACTGTGAAATGGCATGGACAGAACAGATAAACTGATATAGAGTTAGAAAGTACATTGAATATTGATTTTAATGGCCTCATTGACTAAAGGCCGAATAGTCCCGTATAGCTCTTAATTCATATCTATTTGCCACTTCCCCATATTCACCTATTGAGCAAACTCTGCAATGTGGCGAATACGCTTACAATTTGGGTGATTTTGACTGTCACGATCTTACGGAGCACTTTGCATTGCTTTGCGTGTGCCTGCACAGGTACTTCTACTAATGACTACGTGGCGGAGTGTGTTGAACTTGTGAATGCAACTAGGTGAACTGCTCGCCACTCCAGACTGTCCGCTGCTATCCGCTTGTTCGACAAGTCTGTTCTCCACTTAGTCAATATTGAGAAGTGAATCCACAACTATTTTGGAGATACGACTCAAATTATAGCACGTTGAATTCATCATTTAGTCTGTGAGGCCCTAAGTGTTTGTTGATAGGGGTCAGATAATGACGCTTCAGATCTGGCCTTTGTTTTTTAGAGCTGACTTTTGATTTCTTACTTGCATAAGTATTTTAATCCATTTCCCGAAGTCTTCCAGAGCGCTGCAGACTGTGAAAGCTAATTTGTTATGGTGAGTTGTTTAAACTGTCCTTCACTATAGAACATCGTACCAAGATAATCAGTGCTCTGATGATCACTGGGACTTCCCTGCAGCCAATTTTCACTAGCATGGAATACTCTAAGAAACTAAAAGTATTATTTCCAGCATAGATTTTAGTAATTTATACCTTCTAAAACTGGTCAGTTGCTGTTAATGTTAATTCAGTCTGATGAGTCAGCTGAGCTGAACGGACACGGAGGAGGATTCATTTTCTAATTTGCTGTTGAAGGTCCCCGTGGAGATCTTCCTTCTCCTTACTGTGCCTGTGGTGGATCCAGATAAAGAAGATCGTAACTGGCAGAGACCCCTGAACTGCTTGCACTTAATCATCAGTCCATTGCTCTGTGTATTTACTTTGAATTCGGGAGTGTGTAAGTACTGTGGAAAATTATTCTTATTAATACTAGTAATCCTAAGATAAAATGCCGACTTAGATATTTAATTTTTTTTCACTGCAGGTGTCTGAAAACCACAGTAGATCCCATAATAATTATTTACCAGTTCGTTATTACAAAACCAGAATGATTTTCTAATAGATGGAATATGGTATTGGACTAGTAACTCTAAAAATGAAAACACCTGTATCTTTTTTTTCTATATATATATAATCTACTATACATTTTATAGAAATAATTAATTTTTTAAATACAAAGCTATTCAAGAATATATTTTTAACATATTCCACCAAATCAATATGATATTTTTAAATAGTTATTTTATGAGTATCTTAAAAGAACAGTAACACCACAAAATAAAAATGCCTTAAATGCAGTTATAGTTAATATATATTCAATCTGTTGGATCAGAAAATCAATATTGTGTTCATAAAGTAAAATATTTAGCTATTTGGTTTTAAAAGTAGGGTTTTAGGGCACACATTTTTAATAAAGCAACATAAAAACAATGGAACTGGTTGGGGTCTGTTTAACAACATCGTTTGCTATCAATAAAGATGAAAACAGACTGAAAGTAATAAAATCCTTTAATTCAACTTCAAAGACAATATTTTTATAAGTACTTTGTTTGAATATCTGGCAATCCAAATGGGATTTTTTTTTTTTTTTTGATAACTATTAACTGTTTAAAGTAGAGCAATTGCTGAAGCATTTTTTTTCCCAATATATTTTGCTCCAAAATACAATTTCTGTACTAGTGACATTTTGTTATGAAACAATATGTCTTTTTCCCCCCAGATGGACTTTACGTTATTCAGGGTGTTATGCCAGTTTGGGGCATTATACTGATTGTTGGAACTTTATTTGCTGCAGTTGTTTTCTGCACTACAAATAATCAAGAGCCTCCAAAATACCACTGGGTAAGAGCTGCAGGCAAGCTTGTCTTTGTCTATGAGATATCCTAATTATCTGCAGAAATAACCTCTGATATGGACTTGTATGGGTTCTCAGTGTGTTCATATCTTTTATCTTACCAGCTCTTCTCCTTTCTGGGGTTTGTTACCAGTGCACTCTGGATCAGTGCTGCAGCATCCGAAGTAGTTAGCCTGTTACGCACATTTGGCATCATCTTTCGTCTCAGCAACACTGTTCTTGGGTTGACTCTACTTGCCTGGGGGAACAGCATTGGGGGTGAGAATAATCTAGAGCAGCGGTTCTCAACCTTTTTATTGCCACGACCCTTTAGTACAATTCCCAGTGATTTGGCGACCCCTATTAATTAATTATTATTGGGAGACCCCATTCAAACCCTATACTTCTTAGGTGACCCCTGGCAAATTGTCATTCGACCCCCGATGGGGTCGCAACCCACAGGTTGAGAACCGCTAATGTTTTACTGAGCAGGGGCTGTATCATTTCAATGAAATATATTGATGACAATGTAAACTAATAGCCTTGCATGTTCTGCAGTATATTTGTGGTACAGTTATGTCTTCTTTTTTTTTTTTAATAGACTTTGTTTCTGACATCACTCTTGCTCGGCAGGGATACCCTCGCATGGCTTTCTCTGCTTGCTTTGGAGGCATCATCTTCAGTATCCTTTCATATGACTCTTGCAACAGTAACAAAATCTGAGTCTGTGTGTGAGTGCCTATTGGCAGCAGAGCGAACATTAACTTGAAGGAATACTTTTAACCAAAGTTGTATGCCTTTGTGTATTATCCCACGGGAAATAATGGATACTATTCCTTTCAGCTTCTTTTAAAACAGCCAGTGTGGCCCTGTGAGTAGCATTTAATACAGCATATGATTAATGTTCTCTGAGGTGTATTTAATCAAAGTTCAACTTTCAGCCATTGTTAAAGTGCACCTATCAGCTCCTGATTTTAAGTTTTTTACATAGTCCGTGATTATATAACCTAAATGAAACAGTTTGTGGGAAAGAAATCATTAGGATAGTTTAAGTTATATTCACTGTAAACTTGTCCCAATTTGAAGCTGCGGGAGCTGCCATCTTGTGCCCAACCTGTCAATCAACTACAATAGACACGCCCCCTAAGGCCTGACTTTCTGATGCATTGGGGCAATCTCCGCTCGTGGGTGCCTCCCCTATCGACGGGTGGCGATTTCTCTATATGTTGTTGGATGTTGGCACACACATTTGTTTGCTCCTGAGGAAGCCACTAACTTTGGAGTGGCGAAACGCGTAGAGCTGTGCAGAATTGTGCAAAGCCGTGCTGATTCCATAATTTTGACTACATGCTTATTGTGACTTTCTGTTTGTGAGTATATCTATTGTTATTACGGATTATTAAACTCAGACATACTTTACCATGAATAGTTGCTCTTTTTATATGTGAGGATATTTGATCTGCTACGAAGGGTTGGAGGATCTGTTTATTTAAAGAATATACAAAGCTAGTGACCTTTGGATTTTTGGTGAGCCTCAACATAACAGGGGGTTTTCTTGCTTGTGATTTCACTCTGGGGATGTTGGTTTATTTCCATTTCCAGGCACTTTATTGAATTACCGCTAAACCTGGTTTTAAGGAACTCTATACACTTTTATATTTTATCATCTACCTTGGTAATTCACTATTGTGCGTTTTCTGCGCTCTCCCATTTTAGATTGAGATTGTTTCACGCCTCATTGATTCGCTGAGGAATTCGTCAAGGAAGAGCTGCGCACCTTGTTTGGACTGATTATGTTTATTTTAT
>JAKJJM010045377.1:0-11208 GCA_021901965.1 Pipa carvalhoi
AAGCAAAGTGTGGGCTGGGGGTAAAAACCCCCAACGAATAAACACTCACCAAAAAAGAGTGAAGCTTCAGGCTTGAATCTAGGAATGAGTCCTAGTACATAATCCGGGAAATGATCAAAAATAGATGAATGTCCTGTGCATTAAACTCAAACAGATAACGTGCTCATAGTGTAGTATGGTCATAAAATTAGATAAATAATTTATTCAGAAATATACTCACAAGAATAGTTGTAAGAAATGGCATAAAGTAAATAACATGTAAAAGAAGATTCCATACATTGAGTGCAATATAAATGGTTTCCACAAGGACATTTAGCAGGCTTATGAAAAAAGTCCCAAGTAAGAGTATTCCAAAAGTTCTAGTGACTTACTAGACATTCGCAGCCAAGGCTAATATTATTTTTGCTCCTGAGGAAGCTGTTTTATACAGCGAAACGCGTCGAGAAGGGCCATTTACAGTTTAATACTGTTTATTATAAGGAGTTATTAGAACTCCCCCATAGGTTTATTTAATTCAGTTAAACACTTTATCATACAGACACCTAAACTCATTTGTTACTTTGTGAAGTCACTGTTATCTTAATGAAATTGGATTATTTAGTCTGTCAAGCATGCATTGTTATTTAGCACTATTGTCTATCTAACTAGCTAGCTAGCTGTATCTATCTACTCTAGCTGTATCCATCTATCTATAATTCTAGCCTTTCCGAAAAAGGTAAGAGTATAAGGCCGAGTTCACACTAGCACATATACACTGTGCTTTAATAAAAAAAAAAAGTGCTGTAAACCCCCATTGTACTTACCTGCTCTGGTCATACTAGCATTAATGCGTGTGAACACATGCCAGAAAGCTTCTTTCAGCACATTTGCTGATCTTATGGTTAAGACACGATGAGCGCGACCAGATAGGAGGAGCCGGGAGGGCCAAAGGAGCGTTCATTTGTCGGGTAAGTACAATAGAAAAGCATGTCCCAAAGATACACCGGCCTGAATTTGCCAGCGTATTTGAGGGACACCCTTTTCTAAAAGTGCAGCGCATAAATGCACTAGTCTACCACGTTGTTTGTGGTACAGTAGCAGCAGCAGCAACAGCTTAATCCAGTATAGGAAATCTGTTTTAGCAGCAATGAATACCAAGTGGTAAAATATGTTTAAATATGTTAAACCAAAATGTTGTTCTGTTTTTGCAAATCTCGTTTTATATTATAAGCTTGCATGGTATGATATGAATACACGCAGTCAAAATCAGGATTGTACAACAACAGGAAGCACAGGATACAGTTAAATGACCCAATGCCTACAACCTCATCCCATGTGATTTTTGCACCCGTTTACCACTTATAAAAATACATTATACAGTCACAGGTGGCAGACCATTTACTACTATGGCTTGCATTTTTTGTGGTAAAGTTCAGGTTTTCACCATGTCACTGTGCCATGACAAAACACTGGGTAAAACCTTACCCTTGACAGGTATCCCTATCCAGTGCTTAATTAATAATTCCCGCTTGGATGCTAAATTCCTGATGAATTATTTCTGCTTCTTCTGCATGCATAATTTAATGTAACATTACCCAGCCAGTCAAACACTGGAGGATATTTTTAAAAGTGTTCTCCCGCTTTAGGCTGGCGAAAACCTCTTATTCCCTATGGAGTTGGTCCGGTCATTTAGCCACAGCCGGATTAGTTTTCCTGTCAATACAGAATGTCATTAAGGATCTGAATTGAAAGGGAAACCATATTGAAACACTGCACAGTGTGTGCCGGTTTCAAATGATTTTTATCGATCTGGATCTTTTTTGATATCGACAATTTTTATTTTTCGAATTTTCAACATAAATCAGCAAAACTGAAAAGTCTGAATGAAAAGGCAAAATAAAAATGTCAGAAAGCTTTGATAAATGGCAAAACGAATCGAAAAGGTCAAAATGATAAATATTATTTTAAATATTCCCCAGTGTGTGATGATGTGTCAGGGTTAATTAGCATATTAATTAGGATCCAATGTGGCGGCTGTGAGATACTAGCAGAAGTAGTTCTATAAGATAGTACTACAACCCAAAGGTACTTGTTGCTTCATAATATAGTGGTTTAGGTTGATAGACCCTGTACTTTCAGCATATTAATTGTTGTGGTTAGGGCACACTTGTACTTTAATGTAGATGTGTCTGCTTCATGTCAGAAGAGTAGACTCCAAACCAAGTAAATAAAGCTTTACCACTTGTGTGTGAGAGAACAAAAACAAACATCTTTTGCTAGTTAACATCTGTTTTACATGCATGTGTCTATGTATGTATGCATGTTTAATATGTAAAACAAGGAGAACAGACTTTTAATTATTTCTCGCCTTTCTATTTATTTATTTTTGCACTGCAGGCACAACACGGCTCCCCGATGCATCAAAGAACCCTCTTATATTAAAACAGGTTGTCCGAAAACCTTTAGAAGAGGTGCTGCGATATATAGGTAAAAGTTTCTGCTTATATCCGTTTTGTTAAGTTAGTTAAATGCACCCACAGGGGGGGAAAAAATTATGCCTGATGTTTTCTTACTTCTTAGAGGCACACCCATGTCCTCCAAAACCAGACCCAATCAAAAACATTTCTACCAGTATCAACAACAGCCTGACTCCTTCCAAATCTTCTCCAGTGATTAACAATGGATCACCGACCATCCTGGGTAAACGCAGCTATGAGCAACATAATGGTATGGATGGTAAGTATCTCATAGACTGAAGTATTTATAGCTGTCTTAATGTTTTTCTTATGCAGTGATGTAGAAAGAAATATATGGTAGTGTGTACTCACAACATTCCTTCCTTTGGTTTCTTGCTTATGTATGAAATGTAATAATGTTTGGCAGCCAGAGAGTAAATCACTGCTATGATTCAGACTTGCAGCAAATCATAACTTGATCCCACTGTTCTGCTTATGTGTTGAGATTGTAGCAAAAGAGACCCTATATTCTTTACAAGGCCTTATTTGTAGATAAGCAGCCCAATGTGCATATGTGTGGGTGCAAAAATTTAGGTCATCCCCTGAAAGTTGAAATCTCATTGGGCAAGGGAAGCCAGCTATTTCACTGCAGTTTTTATGGGCACCAGATTTGTTTGTTTTTTAAAAGGTAATTTTAAAGCTTTATCCAGCTGACTTAAATGTAAAACCACACTACATCCTATTTCTGTGAGTTTCACATGTGAGTCCATGTGGCCAATTGGGATCAGACCAACAGGTTGAAATGCACCAAAATTCTAGTCGGAGGAATGTGTGAGTCCAAGTGCCCAGATGCCATAACAATGGGATGCATTTGATGTAGCTTAGTTGGGAAAACTCTGTCACAGTGCTTGTATGCAAACAGAGTAATGTAAAAAAAATCATGCCTGTTCTGCACAGTACACCAGAGATCTGTGTTCTTTCTTAGTAGCATTTCATTAGCAGTCTCCGCTCCTAGTTTTTCCACCTCTAAAAAGGGAGCTTGTTGGAACATGCACTTTACCTCTGACCCCTTATCAGTTAATTACACCCCCTTGAGTAGGCTTGGTTGTGTATCATGAGCTGATATGGGAGGGAAAGAAAGTGACTTGTACATGCTCTAACAATCACTTCACCAAAACTAAGAAGGTATATAGAAGCTAGGAATGGAGAGAGCAGAGATCTCTGAGGCATTCTGCAGCAGCTGTGGGTTTAAGTACCGCTACACACAGATGAGTATTTGTTTGCAGGTTAAGAAGTTGATGTCTGCTTTAGTGTTTCTACTTATAAAATGTAAGTAGATAACACACAAAATGTATTTTGTTCTAAGGAAACCCTGTAGGATAATTATGACTATTGCAAATTTAGCCTACACTCATAAAAATGTCATTTGGTATAAAACCTGCTAATGAAGTTGGCTACATGTTAAAAACGAGGTTCTGCTGCCCCGGGTCCTCCCAGCAATATCCTGGTTTTTAAATGGTAACTGAAGCATAGGCTAGATGGCAGCTTACTGATCTGGGGAAGGTTACCATAAGCCTATCGGATAGAGCTCCCAAGTCCTTTATTTCAGTCTCAAAAGAAAGTAGGATAAACCCTTCTGCATTGCCCCTAGAGACAAGCAATATGTGATTTACTTAATTTTAAACGGTTATCCTTTAAGCTAAATAAGTCAGACCTCCATTGTTCTAAAAATGGAGGTGAATTTTGTTTGTTCACCTGTTAATTACTATATACAACTTAAAGAAGAACTAAAGTCTCCTAATAAATCACATTTGTTCATTTAGCCTACATGCCAGAAACACATTAAAAACACAATATTCCCCTTCCAAGCCACTTACTTGATTATTTCTGCTTCTTCTGCATGCCTTATTTCACTAAGTACACAACTTTCTAGTAATTCAGGTCCACCCCCACCTGCTGGGAGATCTCATGTTCTGGGTATTGGCTTCTACATGTTTGTATGCATCAATGATAGTCACGGTATGATTTGACATTCCCATATGTTTTGATATCCTAAGGCTTCATACACTCTTATTTAAAACCATTTTATTTATGTAATAGCGTCCCATTAAACTGACGTTTAAAAAAAAAAAAGGTATTTCTCACCAAACTGCTTCTTTGCCTATATGAAAGACTTTTTCTGTTGCCTATAAATTAATGATAAAGTGCCAATTTAATGCATTTACCTCTTAAAAAGAGCGAGTATTGCCCTTAGCAGATTGTTGCTTGGCTTTAACTTTCTCTCTAACTGTTGTGTCGTGGGACAGAATATATTGTTAAATTTTCATATTTTGAGTAGCCCCAGCCTTGTGAGCACAGCAGCTCAGTGTGACTAGAAACGGTGCTTTAGGTCTGTCAGTGAGCCCTTATGTATTTTCTCAATGCCAGATTCACACTAGCATAATGTATCCGCTGCACTCTTACCTATGGTAAAAGAGCAGTTTTACTTAATATTTTTTGGCTCCATAACATAACTGCAAAGTGCTGGTATCCTGCAGATTCCCAGCAAGAAGAGTCCAAAAACGCTACCTAAAGCATTTCACATATCTGTATGGTCTTCCTGCTAGATACCAGCACTTTGCCTAGTTGGGTATTGGGCCCACAAAATATTAAGTAACTTTTTTTTTACCAGGGATAAACACACCTCATTCTAAAATGCTAGTGTGGCCCAGCCTTATTCAGAAAATAGAAGTAAAGATTTGCCACATTAAAAAAAAATGCAAACTTTCCCTTTTAATAACCTTTCTGGTACTTGGATAAATTCTTCTTTGTAAAGACAATTGTGAGCATGTTTTTGGGATTAACACCAACCTGTATTGCAGACTACCTTAGGGACAAATCAGCAAGCCGAGATGTTCGACGTAGCCCAATGGACGGAAACAGAATCCCGCCTTACCTTGCATGTAGAAGGGAGAATTTAATGAAGCAGATAAAACAGGATGGGGAGAGAAAATGGAGCACCTTCTAAATCATATGTTGAACCATCTCTTTAGGGGTCCCCAGCAAAAACCTGTTTGGTGTTATCTTTTCTCTCCCCTTTTGGCATCTGTTTTTCCGGAGTCAATATGGATCCATTGAAAGTGTAATGCTGAAACAATTATTTTTGCAGTACTAAATTGATGCCTTATTTTTTTAGTTTTGCTGCTATCCAGACAAACATCTTTGTCTCTGCAGTAGTTCAGCCTGTCTGTGGACATTAGAGTGAAACATTGCCTCTGTTTTTGTATGGAGTGTTTAGTATTTGGTTTCCTTGATACTCCTTGATCACATTTAATTTGCTTCCTTTTAGATCATGTAGTACAATCA
Source organism: Pipa carvalhoi (assembly GCA_021901965.1). NCBI lineage: Eukaryota > Metazoa > Chordata > Amphibia > Anura > Pipidae > Pipa > Pipa carvalhoi. The sequence goes on from JAKJJM010045377.1 coordinate 5,781, forward strand.
GCCAAACAGATTCTTATTTTGACACTCCATTTATCAAGCTAATAGAGATTTTCACTCCATACTTCTTAAACATTCCCTAAAAAAAAATTCTGTGATCTGTCTAGCCAAGATTAAGGGGGTCATTCTGGTAGCTCCGAATTTTCTGTCCCGAATTCACTTATAGCGAACTCCCATTCTAAAATCGCGACCGCGACAATTTTTTAGTCGCAGTCGCGACTTTATAATGGGAGTTTGCTATAAGTGAATTCGGGACAGAAAATTCTGAGCTACCGGAATGACCCCCTAAGCCTTAAACACATGCAAGTCTGTGCATCTCCATTTCAGAAACACACTGTTGGTTTCTTGTGGCTTGCACAGAAGGGCGTAATAATTACCTTATACCACCAAAAGTGTCTCTTGTGTAGAAAACAGAGGGAGAACATTATTTTCTCTTTATTTTGATGTGAGTGGTAAACCTAATTTTGAAAACCACTTCTTTATTGTGAATTAAAGGAAATGTAACCCTGTGTTTAATTGTTTTTGTGCCTAAACCGTTTACAATTTATTGCAGACCTAAGTACACAAAGTTGTTTCCTTGGCATTTTTCTACAACTGTTCTTTCTAAGATTTGCACCATGAGGAAGGGGGAGTAAAGAATGGAGGAGGCTCTTGACCTGTTGTAAATTTAAAAAAAAAAATGGATCTAAATAAAATTGCTTAAAAGATGAATAAAGTTCTCAGAGTTGGAGCCTGTGTATGACCTTGTTATTTTAGCAATCGCAACTAAGTCAAAGTGGAGTCTGTAATTTATTCTAAATGTGGGGTACAATAAGACTTTTTTTTTTTTTTTCTCCTCTTAAAGGGGATGTACACATTTTTATATTATGAAATGTTATAGGTCTGTTCCTGATGTCACCAATTCTTAGAAATCAGTATTTTGTCAGAAGCATGTTTCATTGAGATTACTGCTGCCGCCATCAAAAGACACTCAGTCAACCATTTCATTATGGAAAAATAGTAGTTTTAAAAATAAGTACCGGTGCGTCTCAGGATCGACAGACTTTTTTATTAGCTAGAGGAGCTCTACAACAAACCCATCATAAGCGATGAACCTCTTTTATCTAGAATGTTATTGGTAAGACCGAATAGTATTTTTTTACTTTTACAAAGCACAGTGTTTCTGGTGTAAATAGAAGTGTATGTTTGTTTTTCTTTTAAATGTTAAAAATGCAATTTTACATGTCCCTGTTGTGTGTATTTGTTTACTATTTAATTAAACTTAATATAAAATGTACCGTTTGGATTGTTGATGTGGTATTTTTCTTTCTCTCTGTTTATCTGTACTTGGAAAAGGCAACATGAAGAAACGCCTGTTGATGCCTAATAGGGGTAAGGCTTCTAAGCTACCACCAGCAAATGCTAAGAAAATGTGCCTGTATATGTGGCTTTGTTAGGCTTTATGTTTGTCTTGTCTTGCTTATAGTTCTGTGCTGCTGTTTATATGGACAATATCTTTCTGGTTGCGTACATATATTTCTTACTTGTTTTCTTTAAATGAGCTGTACAGACTACCCCTGCCTCCTAAATCTCATTTAAATCCTTAATTTTCAGCGCATATTGCTCTTCAGAGAATGGTGAATGAATGGAAAGTGTACTCTCGTGGACAAATAGTTTTTATTCTTCCTTATTACATTTTTTTTTTTTTTTTGGCTTTTGGGATGTAAGGTGGGTTGTGATGAGTGTACAAATTTTAAACCTTTAGTACACATTGTTTAAAATTAAAACAACCTGGACTGCCGAATGTTGTAAATATACCTTCCAGCTTTTTTAAATGGTTTACGTTAAGTGATATTGACATTTGTGAGAGATCTTTGCCACAATACAGATCTTTGGAAGTTACTTGCGTGTTGTGTCTCTTAGAAGACACATTGCCAGTGGATTCTGGAAGATAAAATTGTTCATTTTTTGTCATGTAGGCTCTGATCTGCCAGCTTCTGAGACTATTGACGGAGTGTGTGTTCTACCCTGTGTATTGTGAGAAAGTGGGTGTTCCAACCTTTGTATTGTGGGAAATTTATTTCTACAAAATCTGAGAGAGAGAGAGACTGTACAGTTTTGCTGAATTAACAGGGAGATAGGGATATATTGTAATAAATTCTACCCCGCAGCATTTGGATTTATTTAGTGCCCTGTAATAAAGGCAGCGAAGTGAATGGTCCTAATATTTTTTTGAATTTCGGTTTGGTGACCAGATATTTTCTTTTACTAAGGACCATTTAAAAAAATCACAAGATTTACATAAAAGCAAATTTCTAAAAGAGAGAACAGGTCAGCTTAACTTGTACACTGCACCCGCTGCAGAGCTATTTATTTCTGAAATTATTCTAATTATCAGCCACACGTGCAGCATGTGTATTTCACACATTGCTGAAGTAAATGCAAAATAGCGGGACAGCTCAATCTAATTTTACCAAATCCCTCTTTAACCTGGACACAGTGGGGAAAAAAATTCCTTCAGGGATGTGTGTCAGTAAATGATACCATAAAGTATATAGCTTTTTGGTCAGTAGTCCCAGTTAAAAGGGCAATCTGGACAAAACTGGTATATAACAGATGTTCTACAGCATTTCCATATAGATCGTTCCTTTAAAACGGCATGTCAATCAAATAACTATTTTTGCCCGACTTGAGGTTTATTAGTCTAGATACATGCTGCACATGTCATTGGTTACTTGGAAACAAATGGCCTGCTGTAAAAAGGTATGTGCGTAATTCATGGCCTAATGATTTTTAAAAGGGATGTTTTGTGAAGTTGTTGCTAGAAAATACCTCTTGAGCTAGAACCATATGAAATCTATTTGCTGCATTGAGGGTCTGTCATCCGTTCAGACACATGATCCATTTTATTCTGCAGCATGAATATGAACAGATTGCTAATAAACGTAGCAGCAGCATGTGTATTTCATTTGCCTAATTGATGGTGTTTTTGGACACTTCGCTAGGGTTGTATTTTCATTTCTTCAATCTAAATCACTTCTAGCACATCGCTGCATATATCTGTAATTGTTCATAATTTGCTCTGCAGCATACAAGTTTTTTTTAAATGAGCTATACCTTCTACTTTTTAAAAAGAAAACATGGTACCGAGCTGAAACACCAGATGTAAGCAATCCCCAAAAAGCAAAGATATAAAGTGAATTAAAGACTTGTTACTATTAATGCTGTAAAACTATGCAGGTCTACAATTTTCAGAGTACTTGGAGTTAGCAGGGATATGTTTTAAATCAAAACGGCCAGCTTATACCCCTTTTCCTAGACTGGTCATGTAAACAACATTTTTTGTTTATTTTGTCTATATCAGTGCTTCTCAAACTTTCGTTGCCGGCGAACCGGCAACGAATTTATCAGGAACGTCGCGGACCGCCACCCAGCTTTTCTCATTAATTTTCAAAATCAATCAACCTCGCCGCGGACCGGCAACTATTGGTCCGCGGACCACCACTTTCAGAAGCACTGGTCTATATCACAAATATACTTATACTAGCTGTATTATTCTCTCAGTTTTTGCCATTTAGTTTTATTATCTCAGTATCCCTTTAATAAAAAGTGTATTATATAATTAATATATGAAAGTAACCATACAGATAGCAAACCTTTGTTACCTAATAAGTCTTATTTGGTTCTGCATGCTTCAAATACAGCAGGTGGATTTTGTCTTATAAGAGGCCCTTGTAAACAAAGTATTATGAATCTTATCTTTATATCAAGCATTATCTTTTTATTTTATTCTAACATATAAGCTGCTGTTGTTAACTACATGTGCTAGTAGTATGCCACAGACTGCACGCAATGCTCTTGAGGAAAAATTATTCTTAATAAACATGAATTCTTAGATATTACATCTATAAATACTGATTTTTAGAAAATAGGTCTGAGGATACGGTACTTGTACAGTGTATCCAGATCTCATGAACTTTCAAGAATGGCTTAAATAATTTGAACATTTCTATTTCTAGAGGTGGGAATGCTTTTCTTCAGTACCTTTTGGCCTAACTAATTGTTGGGAAAGCACAGTGGACCCAAGAAACACAATGGCATAAGTATCCAGGGAAACCCTGAATGCTAGTGCTATCATTAACCATTTGCCAAAACCTTTCACACAGAAGGAATACCCATGCCGTTTGATCAAAACTATCCTAACTAAAGAGTGGGGCAGAGTCCACAACCTAATTCCAGCAGGAGAGGATGTGCTTCTAACCAAAGGGTGGAGAGTGAAGATTTCAGTTTGATTGTCCTTCCTTACACGATAAGATCAGTGCCATCTATGGGAAACACTGAAATCTGAACAAATAAACAAAATTGACTTAACTCTCTCTTTAACAGAAAATATTCTTTTTAGGATGACTGCTTGCTCCTTTTGTGAACCAAGAAAGTTACTGTCCATATAGTAGTGAAAGTTATGTGCGCTCAATTAATCTAGTCTATTTGTCATGTCTGTGTTTGCTGCTTTTTATGTGCTACCTGCTTTATTGTTTAGCAGTACTAAATGCTTTTAATTGTGCTGACAGCTTTAAAATGTTATTTTGCAGAGTTATTGCTAATTACACTAAAAAAAAAAAGTGAACACTGACCATATTCTACAGCAAATTACCCCTTTTTAATATTCAGATTTCACAGATGCATGATTTAAAGTCAATCATATAGTTGAAGAATACCTGTCAAATGTTGCAGTACAATAGTGCAAGCACTCACGCAACACACATGCACACATAACATAGTAGCTTAACGTTTTTGTGTTGGGGGGGATGAACGCCACATTAGGTTTAGCCTTTAACAGACTTATTTAATGTGTGGTAAATATAGAGAAAAGCAAAATAAAATGTAGTATGAATTACAAAATGATTATATATATATATATATATATAGTGCCTTGCGAAAGTATTCGGCCACCTTGAACTTTGCAACCTTGTGCCCCATTTCAGGCTTCAAACATAGAGATCTAAAATTTTAATCTTTTGGTGAAGAAACAAGTGGGACACAATTGTGAAGTGGAACGAAATTTATTGGTTATTTTAAACTTTTGTAAAAAAAAATAAAAAACAAAAGTGGGGTGTGTAATATTATTTGGCCCCCTTAAGTTAATAGTTTGTAGCACCACCTTTTGCTGCGATTACAGCTGCAAGTTGCTTGGGGTATGTCTCTATCAGTTTTGCACATCGAGAGGCTGAAATTCTTGCCCATTCGTCCTTGGAAAACAGCTCGAGCTCAGTGAGGTTGGATGGAGAGCGTTTCTGAACTGCAGTTTTCAGCTCTTTGCACAGATTCTTGATTGGATTCAGATCTGTACTTTGACTTGGCCATTCTAACACCTGGATACGTTTATTTGTGAACCATTCCATTGTAGATTTTGCTTTATGTTTGGGATCATTGTCTCGTTGGAAGATAAATC